>BSSO01002470.1:0-19260 GCA_030267885.1 Mesembryanthemum crystallinum | reverse complement strand
TCAAAATGAAATTAATTTAGAATATGAAACATCATATTGTTAGATTATTTGTCCTTTGGATACTTTCAATCACTATATGAAGTGTGGTTAAAGTTGACATCAAAAATCACCCAATTATTACTCCATCTGTTTCATAGTATAAGATTATAAGGCCTATTGAATTTTACACTGTCTCCGAAACATACTTTGATCTTTAATATTTTTTTTATATAGTTAAAAAATTATTGTAATATATATAAATTTAAGATTGTGCTTTTAAAGTTCAATCTATTGATATCGTGAATCAAAATATTTTTTCATGAATTAGTGGTGAATGTTGATAAAGTTTAACTCACGTAAATAAAGGATACTCTCTATTATGAAATGGAGAGAGTAATTCTAACGTTTTGGAAGTTTACTTTTTGAATAATAAGCATCGGTATTACTTTTGCACTGAAAAACATTATTTTGAGTAAAAGAAATTTGTTTACAAAATGAATAAATATTACTTTTGGAATGAAAGTATTACTTACCTTGTCACTCAATCAGTACTGCTAGGTGAATATGGGGGTTGTACTGGAAATGTGACTTTATAGTTTGTGTTCTTACATCTCCACCTTACCATATATGTTGCATACTTTAGAAAAAGAGTTATAAACCCCCTTTCTTTTCACTTTTTCTGTACTAATAATCTAAGATGATTTGGTGTTATGAAGAGGATTACATTGTTAATGATTCATAGACCTTCTTTTGAGATCCTCATCTAATTTTTTGTAGCTTCACCACAGTGAAAGTGAAAAGTACAATAGCAGGACCATAAGGCTTCAATCTAACGACTTAAATCTGCTGTTTTTTTTTTTTGCCTAAGTTGCGATCGGAAGCAAAGAAGTTGATTCATGTTCCTTTATTCCTTTCTCAAAAGGCCTATATAAAAGAGTAATCACCTTAACCCAACATCAGAAATGAGACAAACCAGCTAGAAAATTTGAGTTTTGTGTCATTTATATTAAGCAAAAGATTATTTCACCAGTTTTTGTTGGCCATATTAGCTATGGCAACCAGCCAAATGAACCACAGCAAGCCAATGGCTCCCTTACCGGCCCTGCCTCAACTGCCGCCTAGTAGCAGTGCTGCAAGAAGCATCTTCTTGACCTCTGATGATCACACCCTTGCCAGGCAGATTGAGCAGCATCATAGACCTGATGGCCGCAGTGTTAACGTTAGGCCTCTTTTCCAACTCGTAGAGGAAATTATGCTAAGTGCCACTCACAATGCTGAAGCACCCCCAATGCTGGTAAATATGTTTGATGCATTAACTCTCGTTAGTCGTTAGATAATTCATTGGTACTTTATATATTATGCTGCATTGACACATGATCTTGTTAGTTAGTGACATTGGTTGCCCATAATTAGAAGTAATTCGGAGTAGATCCCTTTACTGGAACATGGCAAGTGATTGGAAACTTTTATTGGTATGATTGTTGGATAAATAGTCCCTCTGTCTCAAAATGACTGTCATACTTTATCAGCGTCCACTATCACCCTGTGCATTAATACAGTTGTACCAAATCCTATCACTATTGGTTTGATCTTACAGCTGTTTTTGATATTCTGTGATTGTAATCTTGCACATAGGTTATTATGCAATTTTTGTGAAATTGATTGTTTGCTCTGACACATATATCTATCTCATCACAGAGGGAGTCTAGGGACGGGAAATCAAACATACAAGGTCTTGACGAAGTTCCTGATTCGCCACTCATCATTGAAAGAATCTCCAGCGAGGTCAATATATGCTACCTTGTTCTCTACTCAAGCCTGAATAGGTTTTGTTAGATGTTAGTTTGATTAATAAAGCTTAAGCCTGAAAATTTAGCTTGTAAGGATAGCTTCTCAAAACTAGGTGTGAAAACCCAAATTGAGTTCTGAAAGTAGAAAATAATCATCAATTAAACGGAGTGGTTTCTAAGAGTAGAAAACGAAAACTTAGCTAAAAGCTGAAAAGTTAGCTGAAATTTTGCCAAACATGGCGTGAATAGTGTGATCTGGAGTACCCCTAACTATATATAGTACTAAATGCGCAGATCACATCCAAGTTACTGGGAGGCACGGATGCACATAACACGACCCTGTCAGTGCTGACATTGCTCGAACACTTTACTTGGGAAGCCAAGGTGGTCTTGACATTGGCAGCATTTTCTTTGACTTATGGAGACTTCTGGCTTCTTCTCCAAATTTACAGCACAAACCCCCTAGCAAAATCTATGGCACTTATCAAGCGATTGCCCATGGTTGTGGAGCACGCAGGAGCCTATAAGCCTCAGTTTGATGCAATCAACAATCTTATTGCGGCCATGCTTGAAGCGACTAGGTGTATTGTTGAGTTTGGGGAGCTTCCAACAATCTATGTTACAGCTGAGGATTCTGAAGTTAAGGCTGCACTATCTCATTTTCCGGTTGCTGTCTATTGGATCATCAGAAGTGCTGTTTCTGCTGCCAGCCAAATTACAACTTTATCCAGCATGGGATTTGAGTAAGTTACACTCCGTCTTGTAAGGGGCGGTTTTATGAAATGATTTCTCTAAGACAACCAAAAGTATAACTTGCATTGTAAAAGTTACTTATCATTTATTGTTCGAAAAGTATTATTAGTCTTATGTAGAGCAGTCTCTAAGACCGCCCTATATAAGTTTTTGCATTGATCCTATATCATGACAACTGTAGTCTGCTGAAACCATAATATGGAGTTCGTATTTCGATCAAAGAAATACCAGAAGTAAATTGATTTTATGTGTTTGTAATTTTTTTTTTTTCCTAGATATGTGACAGCTACTGCAGAGGCATGGGAGCTTTCCAACTGGTCTCACAAGCTCAAGACAATCAGCGACCATCTCCGCAGGACGCTAAATAACATGTACAAGCTCATAGGTCTGTAAGCATGTACTCATATATCATGTTTCATTTAAAAAAATAGGTCTGTAAGCATGTACTTTTTTTATGTAGCCACTTTAAATAATTTTTTTAAAGTAAAACCACCTTATACAATAATTCCGATCAAGTCCAAACACCTTAACGCCTTTTCCGGCAAAAAAACAAAGTAAATTGATCAAACTACCCTCATATGACTTGCATGTGGTTCATTTAATCTACAGAAATGGCAAAATATAAGGGTAATCAGGTCAGTTCACTTTATTTTTTCGCCGGAAAAAAGGTTAATGTGGCTGGATTTAATCGAAAATATTTCATAAGGTGGTTTTGTTAAAAAAAGAAAATTATATAAGGTGGCTGCATAAAAAAATCATAATTTATAAGGTGGTTTCTAACAAATTTTTCTTTCATTTATTTCAATTATTACATCTTATTACTTGTATGACCAAATAGATACAAGACTAGTAAGAGTGCCAGTGACAATAAAAGCTTACAATCTGAAGTAAGAAACTGTGTTCTGATGCAGATGAGAAAAGAGAGGTTGAATCTTATACCATGATTAGGAACATTATCTATAACATGATGCATATTGACAACATGAAGGTCCTGAAGGTCCTCATTTATGCCAAGGATGATGTGCCTCCACTCTATGATGGATCGGCCAAGAGAAGGGTTTGTGAATCAAATCTATGACTGTTTTTGTGCTAGTACTTCATCAGAATCATCAAGTTACTTGTAAATTCTTCTACTTTCACGATTACATGTATATGCATCTAATTGCTGGGGAATTTTAAAAGGTACACCTTGAAGTTTTGAGGAGGAAGAATGTGTTATTACTCATATCAGATCTCGAAATCAGTCACGATGAGCTCTTCATTCTTGGACAAAGCTACACTGAATCGAAGATACACTCCTACGAAATTGTATGGATTCCAGTTGTTGATCGTTCAGTTGAATGGACCAACGCCATGCAAGTGCATTTAGAGACCTTGCAGGCCTCAATGCCATGGTATTCGGTCCATCATCCGTCAATAATTGAAAACGCAGTAATCAAGTTCTTCAGGGAGGACTGGAACTTCAGGGGAAAGCCTCTCCTTGTGGTGTTGGATCCTCAGGGTAAAGTTCTGAACCCAAATGCTATGCACATGATGTGGATCTGGCAAAGCATAGCTTTCCCCTTTACAACCGCGAGGGAACAATCTTTGTGGGAGAAGGAGAGCTGGAGGCTCGAGCTGCTGGTGGATGGCATTGATCCAACAATTTCAGATTGGGTAAGTTTAAGATGTTCTAACAACTATGAGAAATGTGCACATAATTGTTTAATATCTCAATACTAGGCGTGACATCAAGGTTATTTAAGTAGTAAATTAACATAATACAAATGAACCGAGCAGGGGGTGCTTTGTGCTCGTACTCAACTCATTTAGTAAATGCAGATCATATTGTTACTCGTGATCAACTCCTATTATCAAGTGACACAAGCAGGTTCACAAGCCACTCATGAGTACACCATTCACGAGCAACTCATGAGTACATCAGCTTGTTTACAACCCTACCTATGATCTAGTAAGATAGAGTATACTAAAATGTCATAAGTGAATAATTTGTTAGTAACTAATAAAACTCAAAATTCTGAAAACTCTTCTGAAAAAGTTTCAGCAAGATCCATTCTACAACCAAAAAACTGGAGAGTAAAAGAAAATTAATGTTGCACTTTGTGGTCGAACAGATTCGAGATGGGAAGTACATTTTCCTGTATGGAGGTGACAACATGGAATGGATACGGAAGTTCACAACCGAGGCACGAGCTGTGGCACACGCTCTACGGATCCCACTGGAGATGGTGTACGTAGGGCGGAGCCACAACAAGGAACTGGTTCGCAAGGTTTGTCAGGCAATAGTGGTTGAGAAGCTGAGCTCTTGCTGGCAAGACCCAACCATGGTCTGGTTCTTCTGGGCAAGGCTAGAGAGCATGATCTTCTCCAAGATCCAGATGGCGAAAATTGACCATCACGGCGACCTTATATTCCAAGAGATTCAGCGGCTCCACAGCCACGATAAAGGCCATCTAGGTTGGGCAGTGCTGGCTAAAGGGTCATCTATCTTGATCAATGGGCACGGACCCATGTTACTGACCGCCCTTATTGAGCAGGATCTGTGGAGGGAGCTGGCAATGAAGGATGGGTTTGACGTGGCATTCAAGGCTCACTATACTGAGCTGCACAGGAGGCAGTATCCATGTCACCGGGTTCAGTTCCCGTTTGGTGCGAAGATCCCACATGCGATGTTCTGTCCTGACTGTCATCGCCATATGCAGAAGCACACCACTTTCATCTGCTGCCATGAGGATGCCATTGGTGAAGCTGAGGATGCCCCTCCTCCTGTTTTGTATGAGGGTTGAGTTACGAAGGTTGTGTCACTGTCTGCAGTTTTTCCTTGTGTTTTTGTCAGGGTAACTTATCGCTTTTCTTTTCATTTCCTTGCAAAGAAGGTAATTGTACCAGTGAGAGGTATTACGCTCACTCTATGCCACTGTATCATTCTGTTCTGTTTAATTTACTATTTTTGTTGGAGCAGAAACTTGATTTCGGTTGAGACTTGCTTTGCTGAATTTCTTGTTAGCAATCTGAAAAAAGTAAAGGATCAAAACTATGGTGGTTACGTAAGGCTCAAAGGAGACAATATCGGTGCAAATATGAATTATGTGTAATATTGGAATACTAGCATTTCTCAGATAGGGCATAAATAACTTCATAATGCTCAAAGGAGACAATATCAGTGGAAATATGATTCTAAAAGCTGTGAAACCAAAGGAGTATAAGGGAAATTGAGCACATCATTCACCTATGTTGATGCACAAGCAGATCTTTGGTTTCTCTCAATCAAATCAGAACAAGGTTAAAAATTTCACAGAAAATGAAAAAAATAAGTCACAGAATATATCATCCCTATTGACTGAAGCAGTAGGATACGAAACAATAGAAGTGCAAGTGGGAAGCAGAATTGTTACCACAAATCTGGTCAAACACGAGCAGTTCTAGCAAGATCTATCATGATTACATATCATTTGCAAAGGTATGATATGTTGTTCTCGGACTCCATTTCTAAGTAATGTGAGCAAAGAAACTCTTGGACTCATCTTTGAAACTCTTTCGCAATCAGTAATATTTCTATTCTCTTTATTTAGTGCAATACTAAGTTAAAGAATGAATCACTTTGATCATAAACACCATTTTATGGAAGTTCTTAATCTTACTCCAAACTTTGAGTTGATCAGCTTTGACATCAAACACATTCAAATCCACACCAGCGCTATGATAGTTGGGGTCAAAAGAGAATAAAATAAAGATTCCTATGAGAGAAAATTTAGGACATTTATCTGGACCTTGTTTAAAAACAATGGTAGAATGAAATATATATGGCATTTTGACACTTGATAGGAGAGAGATATTCTGCAGTATAGGGATATCAACTGATGTATGACCCAGCTAAATTTACTGAAAGTAATTGAAGAAGATGGTTCAATTCCTGCCAATTACATATTCGAACCAAAGTTTCAGAAAGAACAAACTTACACTGATGATTGCTGGATTTGTTTCATTCATCATGCTGACAAGCTTAAGCAGGTTTCAAACTAGGCACCACAAATCTCATATCTGCAACTAGTACCGGAAATGACAGATTAGCTTAGAAATGGCTACTTCAAGAACATCAATTTCCTAAAATGGGTGGGGAGGAGGGGGAGGGGGTGGGGAGAAGGCAGAGAAGGGGAAGTCAGGCAACGAATGGAAACAAAATGAATATAACTGCATCTCAAACTGCTTACCTGATTTTGTAGCATAAAACTGCCATCATCTGCAGGCTTAAAGAGCTATCATATAAAACGGCAAAGTTGTTGTAACTGAGCTTTTACTTCTCGCTGCACCATCAGGGTTCGCCACCAATCTTTACTGCAGCAGATCGATTGTAATTGCACTGCATTCCTACCGTTGAAGGGTAAGCCTGCCAAGACCTCACATGCAATGACTTCTACACTTTGAAGAGATGGCCACTCTAACAAATCATCAGCACAAATGCGGATAAGACGCCGTAGATCAACCAGTTCCAGTGTTTTCAAGGAAGGAAGGATGCCAAACATGGTGGCTCTTTCGCCTGGGTGAAGATCAGCAGTAATAATTTCAGTAATCTGGGAACATTTCTCAATTCTTAAGTATTGCAGCTCCTGCAAATGCTTGCTCATCCCAATCGACAGAAGTTTCTTCGCATTTGGACAGTCAAAAATTGTAACAGCGGTTAATTTCGAAAAGCTTCTGGGCATAACTGCTCCGTCCCAAATACAATGAAACTGCTGAAGTTTCAACAAATGAAGTTCTTTCAGACAAGGAAATACAGCAGTCATTAGATTATCAGGACCCACTACTTTTTCGAGTTTATCACATCCTTCAATGATGCAAATCTCCAGCCACTCCATGACATCAACACCAAAATCAGACAAGTTTTTAACACTTTCATGACCAATCATCTCAAACACGCGAACCCGTTTAAGCACCTCTTTCATTATGTTAGGGATGCTGTTACCACCAGAATATTTGAGATGTCGTTTTGCTAAGCATTTGGAAGCGTCTAACTGCCGAAGACGATTTACATGGGGACCGACAGAAAATTTGAAGGATCTGAATTTGTCATGGAGGAGAGGAAAAAGGCTGTTGTTCCAAGAGATGCTGCTTCTAATAAATGCCTCAAAACATTCTAAGCTTGGAAAGTAGAAAGAAAGACTGTTCAACATTGTCAATGTCGCCACCTCCTTTGCAATCACAGGTGCAACTCTGTTCCACCTTGTATACAAAGGGTCAACATCAATGGTCAGTTCTTGTAGTAAGGAAAGACTCTTTATCACATTTGCAGGAATCATGTCCACATCAAGAGCTTCAATATCATCATCATGACATGTGCAACTCATGAATGAGATTTTTAGGCATTGGAGGTGCGTTAATTCTCCAATATAAGTTGGCAATCCACGAAGTCCAGTCTGCCACATTTCAAAAACTTCAAGGCTCTTGAGTTCTGCTATTTGTTTAGGTAGGACTGCCAGTTGGCGGCAGTCATTGAGATAAAGCCCCCTCAAGCTGGTTAAATTGGAGATTGATTCTGGCAATGACCTGATCCCTGTACCACATAAGTTGAGAACTTTGAGACATGTCATGAAATCAAAGAACGATGGTGGAATTTTGGTCAGCAATTCATTCTTCTGTAGAAGTAATGTTGAGACCTCACAGCTTTCAGGCCTTGCAGGTAAACAATGCAGGTTACTGCTCATCAAAGAGATCACTCTAGCACCTCTCCACTGTTCGACTGGAGGGTAGTCTAGCTTCTCTTGGGCTCTTAGCAATAAAATCCAATTATCATTGGCATTTGCGATCCTCAGTGCCATGTTTCGGAATATGAGGGGCATTTTGACGTACTCCACTTCTTTACATCTGTCTAAAAAATATCTATCTATTAAATCTTCCAGCAGAATATGTCCTTCTTGGCGTGCTTTTGAAAACATTTGAGCATTACGAATTAATTCTTCAGCCTTCCAACACTCGATCAAATATTCTCGACTAATCTCATGGTCTTCAGGGAATGATGCTAGGTATAATAAGCACTGTTTAAGGTTGTCATCTAATCCATCGTACACTAATCTGAAAATATCTAACACTTCTTCCAAGGGCTGCAGCTGATGATCTGTTGGCGATTGCAGCTTGGACAATATTCTTAGCCATACATCTTCACTAAAATTGTTTCTCAACATCCTTGCTACCACCTTAATCAACTGCGGTAGCTCCCCACACTCTTTGAGAACCCTTTCAGCTATCGGCCTGATAACTGGATGATCAACTGCTTCACCCACAATCTTTCGGAACAGTTTCCAAGCATCACCTCTGCACATCCTCTCCACTTTAATATCCTCATCTACATCCATCAAGTGACATACAGATCTATATCTAGTTGCTACAACCAATTTTCCATGCACATGAGTGTCAAGAATTCCAACAGCACGTAAATCAACTTCTGAAAAGACTTCATCCATAAGTATAAGATATTTCTTCTTTTCCAGGGCTTTACATACTATAGATGTCATATGATAATCACACTTAATTCCATCAACATTCAATTTCATCCTGTTTACAATTGCCCGTTGTATTTTCCCAACTGTCCCCTCTTTGGAGACTGTTACCCAAATTACAATGTCAAACATGCCATGTTTTTCAACCTCATCATTCAGAATTTCCATTATTGTTGTTTTACCAACTCCAGCCATCCCCCATATTCCAATACTCCTTACGTCATCATCTTTTAAATACCCCAACATTTTTTGGACAAAGTCATGAAATGTCTTCATGTCAATCATTTCTTTCCCAAACTTCTTTTCAACCATAGCACGATTGTTATCTGTTGACAAGATGGTTTCTGGCTTCATCCGGTCGTTGAGAAGAACGATTGCATCAGTCTTCTTTATCATCTCCTCGATAAGCTTCATAAGATTGGACAGATTTGCAAGCCCCTGTCCCTGTTCGCGAGCAACCTGGTATCTTTCCTGTAAATCCTTTAAATCTTGCTTCATTTTTTTCACATCATCCAGCCAATTAGCACATTCACAGGTCTTGCTCACAGTTTCTTGAGTGTTAGCAATCCCTCTGTTTACATCTTCCTCTTTTGCAAAGAGAAACTTTGCTTGTTGCTGAAGATTTTGAAAGATATCATCCACATTTATGGCAAGATCATTTTTCCCCCTGATAGAACAGTTTGTTTCGGAAGAAGCCCCGTCCATTATCTGCAACTGTCACTGCAAAGATCGAACCATGTATTACTGTCATACTCTATGAATGTAGAACAAAGTGCAATCCCATAAAATGCTTCATCAAGGAATGAATGGGAACTCATAACAGCCATTTACTCAATACTAATATCGAACCTCATAACCGTACACAAAACAAACATTATGAAGTTTCGAATAAAAGCCTACAGTCAACTTGGAGCACAAAGCATGCATCAATCCAAGTTTTGTCACATTGCACAAGGACTCGTCAGGAATCTTCAACTTCTTTGCTCGCAATGTCATTCTACAGAAGATTCAAAACTCCACACAGCATTACACTTGCTGCTAATCATTTCTTGGGAATAGTTCCCTCAAGAAATTTTCTAAATGAAATAAGAGAGATAACAGATAACCAAATGTTAAAGTGAACTCAAGTAACACTCAAAAATCACTATCACAGAAAAGAATGATTAGGAGCCCAAATCATACGCTACATCAAAAGCAGACAAGAGAAGTTCATATAATAAGCTGAAATGAAAGACTAATAGCAAATCAACCAATATACTAATGCATACTTCTGTAAAGCCTGTTTATCATGATTCAGGCATAAGGGAAGACTAACAAAAAGACACGCCCTTCCTGCTACTGCATGGTTCATCCACATAGGTTTGGGTGTCAATGACAGAGCTAAGCTATACATAATGTTTACCTCTCTCTCCCCCTCTCCCCTTCACTCTCCTCTCTGTCCTCCTCCCTTGGCTCAACGGTCAAGAAACTCTTAACGACATCATTGTTTCTACTCCTCAATTTACTCACCAGGACTGTCTTATTCTACATTGTATTATAAATTATTATTATTATTAAATGTTTCTCGGTTCTCTAAAATGGGATTCAAATAAAAAAATTCAAACACAACTTAAGAAAGCATTGTAAATCCGATCATCTTGATTCATCTCTCTTGCCCTCGCTCAAACTATCACCAATCTTTCTCAGTTTCTCCTCTATCTACAAACCTACACCTTAGTTATTGCATACACTGAGCAAGAATACAACTCAAAAAAAAAAAAAAAAAAAAAAATCTCAAACAGCATCCTAACAGACACATTGTATGTACTAATTGACCTACTCTAATGGTGGGTTTTAAACCTAGGTTATGAAAACCATAAGCAATCACTTACATAATAAATCACCAAAATTTCTGGGTTAGCTATCAGATACTACTTGTAGCAAATACTTCAGATCGAAACAAGATGTTTAGAAGCTAAAACTGGAAATATGCAATGAAAAAAATACCAAATGAAATCCAACAAAGAAAGAGAGAGTACCTGGTAGTGATACTATGCAGAAACCAAGCTAAAACTGCAAATATGGCGTTAAAAATACACTAAATGAAATCAATCAAGCAAAAGAAGAGGAGAGAGAAAGAAGGAAGTGCCCATTTTGGCTGTATCGTTGACTAAAAAAACGGTCGAATACTCAAATAGCCACGTGACTTTCTGACCAACTTGTCGCTTTCGAGTTTCGCAGAAGAAAGAAAAGACAAAAAAAATTAATATTTAAAAAAAAAAAAAACTCTGTCATTTATAAACTACTAGTAGTAGTAGCAAGTTAATGTGCTGGTTTTGCCTTAAAGGGATTGACTTACTGAAAATGGAAGATCTCGCTTTTTTTCGCTTTTTGTTGTTGTTGTTGTTGTTGTTAAGTTATTAGAGTTTAGATCAGTTGGTGGTGATTTGACTCATTTGATTTGATTTGATTTGATTTGCGATGGAGAAGTCGGGTGGTGGTGGTGGTGGGGAGGAGAGAGAAAATGATGGCGGAAATACAAATAATGTCAATGTGCGGCATTCGGGTTCAGCTTCAGCTTCAGCAGCGAAGCCATTGATGATGAGCTTTTCAGCTGAAAACCTAAATGATGATCCCAGCAAGAGGTGAAAGTTCATTCAGTTCAAATCTCAACTTTTTTAGTTGATTAATTGATTGTTTTGTGGTTTTTTTTTGTTGTTTTGATTTTGATTTTGATTTGATTGAATTTTGGTTGCAGGAAATTCATTAGAGTATCGCCGCAACAAAGCCATGGATTCCCTCACAAATCTAGAAAGCTTCGTGGGACGCATACAAGGTTAGTGTTGTTGATTGGCCGTAGTAAAGTTTAGTTTGCTTGTCAAATTGAGATGGCTTTCTTCTTAGATCAACCTGTGATTTAACTAGTGAGTTATTCACTATAGTCCATGAGAAAATTTTACAATGGTCATCGCTCAGTGATTGTCATGGAAATTTCTATTCTACACAATTAGATTTAAGTAAACAAATCTTTTGTGTCTATTTACTTTCAATTATGATTGTTTCACTAATATCATTTATAGGTTTGATTGAACTCAAAAACACTTAGGGTCCAACCGAATTGACAAGTATGTTTCTTCAGAGTTTGATTGCAACCAAAAATAGTTTGGGTCCGGCCAAACGGTTAATGTTTCCAAGGCCACCATAGTCCATGTGTCACATTTTAAGGTTTAGAGTACAAAATTTGCTCTCTCAAATTGATAGCTTATGAAATAGGTGTAAGCCTATGAATAAACCAAAAAAAAAAAAAAAAAAAAAACAGAAAAAAGTTGGCCAAATTATAATCTTTACGGTTGCGTATGATAATTAATCTTAATTGGAAAATTAGCAGTTTATTTTAATAGCTATTAACATTTGTGTGCAATTGTTATTGGTGAAGTCTGAAGGTCATGGAGATATTAGAGATACTATTCTTTGTTATGAATGGTTGTAAGGCAAGGACAAAAGTAGGAATACAAGTCAGGGTGTGGGTTCCCAAAGTATGGCTTTTAACTAAGATTTATGAAATTGACGCTAGAAGAAAAGTATTTCGCAAACTGCTGTCCATGTCATCAGGTGTGGACGGGCTCGTTAGGCAAGAAGGTCCCCAAAGAAGATGCGTCTTTTCAAAATGAAACACCATAAGAAATGGCATCTCAATGTGCTTAAACGCCATGTGATTTGGTCTATATGATAAGCTCTTTCTCCGTGATAAGTCTCTCTAAATGAGGCGGGATCGGATCTCGAGCCAACCCCTCAATGCGTGGCCTGTCCAACTATTCCTCTTTGAACAAAGTCCTACCTATGTACTTTGTTATATTCCAAATGATATCCCCAACATAAGAAATTGCCTTTCCATAATCTTTTTTCAAACTCCTTAATCGAATTATTCTCCTCCTCCCGTTTACAGTTGAAATTGATCTAGAATAATCTATGAAAATATATAAGATATTACATTAGATTATTCTATAGAGTCAATGAATGGAAAATTAATTAGTGGAAAAAATAAGGAGAGATAGAGTGGGTTGAAGAGTGCGGAGTGAACTATTGAGAAAGGGCTCCGACAAAAAATATGAGAGGTAAGGTTAGATGAATCTAATTGCTCTCACCAAGAAAGATTGTGAGTACCAAAAGATTTGAAGAATTTTAAAGAAGAAGAAAGAAGATGGAGATTCGAGAAAAACAATCAAAATTAGAGTTAGATGAATATGAAGACAAAGGTGCCAGATGAAGATGAAGATGGAGAAGAAGATTAAGATCAAGATGGAAAACAATCATATGAAGATGAAGAGTAAGATGGAGATGAAGTTAAAGATCAAGATGAAAATGGAGGATGAAAAAACTGAATGTTAGAACAAACTTTTGTAGAATTTAGATTTTTTTAGATTAAGGAGGGGCGTTGGAGATAAATCTAGAAAAATCTATGAAGATATCTAAGATATTACATTAGATTATTCTAGAGAGTTAATGAATGGAGAATAAATTAGTAGAAAAATTTAGAGAGAAGGTGACAGATTAGAAATGTCTAGATACCCATTTGAAAACTTTATATAAGTAGAGTTAGTGTGTGTTGTAAAGTGTGGTGACTGAGGTGTGCAGACAAGAGCTCCCACCAAATTATGTGAGGGGTGAGATAAGGTGGAGCTAACAGCTAAGTGCTCTCACCAAGAGAGAATTGTAAGATAAAGAAAATCACGAGTGTGTATTGTTGTAAAAATATGTATTGAATAGAATGAGTGAATATTTTGGGTCCATTGTTGCTACGCAAAAATTTCAACATTACCACCTTAAAAACTAGTCTAGGCTTTAGAGTTGGTCTCTGGCTCCTTGGCCCACTCATTCCATCTTAGACCTAGGACTCTGCTACTCTACTAGTAGCTCTTCTAATTCATTCCTAAGCTCAAACACTCTTCTGTAGAAGGTCCTACTCCTTAGCCGCCCATCACTAAGGTTTTGTTTAACCAAAGAAATCTACAACATTCTTCAATGGTGGAAAAGCTTGGATCTTACCATTGCTGGTAGATAGGTTAAGTCCCTAATGGCCTCTGTGACCTAGGGAGAGAATTCCCTAAAGAGTCTACTATTTTAAATATTTTATATATAATGCTTCAATTCTCTAAAACATCCTCAGGGTTATAAGGCAGTGTGCATTAGCCAGTGTGCTTCTTTTCAAAAGAAAAGAGTTACTCCTTCCGTTTCCTATTGAAAGATTCTCTTTTCTTTTAAGTCCGTTCTCAATTGAAAGTTCCACTTCTTATTTCAGTATGTTTTTAGCTAGGGAATTACCCATATACCCTTACCCATATCCTTCAAATGTCACTATCAACTTCCCACTGTCACACTTTTTCTCTCCTTCACATGTCACCATCAACTTTTACAAAGGGTATTTTGGGCACTTTACCTCTTTCCTTAAGTATGAAATATATAATATCTGTGACTTTCAATTAAGAATAGAGGGAGTATTTAGTTTTCTTTATACCATATGGATTGTACTTTGAGTACATAAGAATTATATTGTAAAATCTTGAATGTAGCATCATATTGCTTAGGTTTTGAAACTGGTACTTACTAGTAAGTTATTGTATACAGTAAAGTAATAAAATTTCAATGGGTTGGTTGCTTGTATTTTGTGGTTTATGTCTTCGTGCAAAAGTTACAAGGAATGAAAAATGATAAAGAAAATGAACGTATCATCTGTTTCATTTCTTTATGTACAAATGTAACATGCTGACACAGACATCTTATGCTCATTCAGTGTTGTCAAACTTAAGGATCTCGTTGATGATGGATATGGTTGGAGGAAATATGGACAGAAAGATATACTCGGAGCACGATTTCCACGGTAAGTTCATCAGTTCATGGCCTATATCTTTCATCACAATAATTAAAAAGGATGCTACTTTTTTAACCCCCTTTTCTGGCGAGTAAGCAAGAATTGAACGACCAACTAGGAAATTTTTTGTGAACAATCTAAGTTTTCCTTCATTTTAGGGTAACGACTTTCCTTCAAACTAAAAATCAAAATTTTTAACGCACCAAAAGATAATAATCTAACTGTTGATATGTAAGAAGCTTTATACCTATTATATTTATTTATTTTTTAGTTGGATTGTTTGTTCTTTTTTGAGGTCTCCCATTCACTGTATATACTAACTTATTAAATCGAAACATTATCTCACTTTTAACAAAAAAGCGTGTTAAAGCTTTATCTCAACGCATGGATGTTGCATATGCTAAAAGACTGGATTTTTAGTTTGAGTTACCCATATTGGTATTATTATGTTAAGTTGCTGTTTGGATTACTTACATCAACTCTTTAAGCGTAAGATACAGAGGTATTGTGGAAGGGCTTTCAATCTCTTAAAACAATGCAATCATTAACACCATCATTTACACCTCAAGGTACAAGGTGATGGCCAAACCAGTTTATATCACTAACAAACACATTCCTAAGCAATTTGCTAAAATTGTTAATTTTTACATCATGCTTTAAATTTCTGCAAATTGTTGCTCTAATTTACACTAGACTTCATTCGTTGCTGTCTAGATGCAGTAAACCAGAGCTACATGCAGTCACCCTTTTTCTAAATATATTCCCATATGACACCAAAAAAGAATATATTCCCATATATCACGTTAAAATTTATTCCTCATTATAGTATGTCATAGCTATATATGTTTACCTTCAACCAATTGCATGTAAGAATTTATGCTCGTGCATTATACTAGCGCATGATGAATTCCATGGTATTAAGGAGGTGGTGCTTGAATGTTTACGTGTCCTGTTCGCTATATAGATATTGAAGCTAAAATGAAAAATACCGACGGGGTATAGTGCATGTACATGTGGACTTGAGTAGGTTGTGGTCAATTGCAGATCTAGAAAATTTTCATAGAGGATGCATTGTTTTGACAAGTAGTGCACATTTCAAGTATTTGTAGTTTTTCTTAATATATATTTATTTATTGGTTATTACAACACAATTAAAAATATAGTTTTTGGTTCAAAGCAGTTCTTGACATAGCTACATCTGCCACTGATTGCAATAAGATGGTGCAAATAGTCAAAATGATCTTAGGAAAAATGGCATGTCTTTTCCCTTTTCATGTCCTTTGACGTAAGTATTAAAAAAGGTATCAATTTCCTTGGACAGGGAGTATTATGATGCCTATATCTTGCAGACTGAGTAGGAAAAATAGTCAAAATGATGATCTTATATGAATGACATGTCTTTCCCCATTTCATGTCTTCTTTCAAAATGGATGTTAAAGCCAAATGTGTTTATATCCTTCAACAGGGAATATTATAGGTGCACATATCGTGATGACCAAGGTTGTTTTGCTACTAAATTGGTGCAAAGAGTTAATGAAGCCAATGCTTATGAAATAACATACAGGGGTCACCACACTTGTCATATAAGGACTTCTATTACATGTAAGATTTCAATTTATTGTTTACATTGTGATATTGACATCATGTTCTTGTATCCTTTCGGTCAATGAGCTTTATAGAAACTATAATACTCCCTCTATTCATTTTTTAAGGTTACGCTTTCCGTTTTGGTACATTCACAATTTAAGGTTACACTTCAGTTTTGGCAAAGATTTTCCTTGAAAGTATTAAAATACCCTTAGTTTTTTCTCTCTCATCAAGACATTATCACCTTTTCATCCACTAGTAAAGTAAGGGCAATGTGGCCATATCCTTCACTCCTTAAATATTGTCCCCAATAGTGAGTGTCACCTTCAAAAATGAATGGAGGGAGTATGTTTTATTATGTTTTAGAAGTCACAACAACAGTCTTTAAGACCTAGCTACCTAGCATATTTTAACAACTCTTTATGCCCCACCTTGAATGTCTCATTCCAAATTAGATGTTCACTTATGTTTGTTGTAGCAGTTTACATATAACTTGTCATCTTGTTCTTGGATAAGATCTCACAAGTTGGCATGTTTTGGTTGGATTAACTTGATCATTTAGAGCTCACGCTTCTCACGCTTCTCTCGTATCTCTTGATTAGAACTTTGTTCACTAATTTACACCAAGGGCTCTTTAATGTAGATCTAGCAACAGCAACCACATAAATCCGCAAACAGAGTTATTTGTATTTTTTTGAAGTAGATTTGGTATCAACAAGAGAGGTTTCCGCGAGAACCATCATGAAGAAACTATTGATATTGTCTTTATGAGCTTATGTAACAACTACTATGTCTATTGTTATGTCTCTCATCTGTTTGCTCGAGCCAGATTCTACATTAACTCTTCTTCCCCGCACCTGTAGGAATGGGTGCAGGTTTATGCTTCAAAATTTGTTGCTAGTAAATTTTGAAATGTCAATATTCATGCTAGAAATCTCTGAAATAGTTAAACAAATTCATGAACTCTATCGAAACAATTTCTTTAGCAAGTAAAGAAATGTGGCCGAAGTGGCAGGCCCTGCCACAGTAGGAATTATTGCACTCTTGATTATATATTACTCCCCGTGGGAAGTATGCGTCACAGGTCTAAGAAATTGTTGACCTTCTGTGCTCCAAGAAGCATGCTCATGAATGAACTCCCCAACNACGTGGTAGATATGCTGTCTTGTTCACACAGGATATTTTAAATCAACAAATTGCATGTAGATTTATGACCCTTTCTTGATACCTATTTACAACCTTGGTCATTGCATATGATGAAAGATACGATATTTTAAATGTGTTCATATGTGGAGCCTATTCAATTAAGAATGCCACAATACACTTGGTGTCGTGCTTTAATGCCTGTGTCGTCTATTAGAAAAAAAAAAAAAATGAGGCAATTCATTAGTACCCTTCTTCTCATCAAGTGGTATAGAATGACCATGTAGGTCTCGTAGCACTGTAGAGCATAAGAATGTTGCCCTTTGGCTTGTGGGCAAATGGTTATGGGGGTTTCCCTGTGAGCCACATAGTCTTTGGTATAGGATTGTTAGGAGTAGAGATGGGTTGCACCATAATGGACGGGATGCACAATTAGCAGAAGGAACTACTCCTGCTAGTTTGTGGAAGTTTTTTTCGCAATTTTCCTCGAGTTTCTTAGGATTAGATTTTGGGAGGACCTATGGTTGGGAGGGCACCCTCTCTGCTTGAGGTTTCCTCAAGTAGTCCAGTTCTCTAATCTTTATGATGCTACTGTAGCCGAGTTTTTTTCCATAAGAACGGGTTCCTAGAATCTTCATTGCTTAGGCCCCCCAGGATTGGGAGATCGATGAGGTGATTGAGGTCACAGCTTTACTTGATCTTTTCAAAACAGTGCGAACTATTGGCTAAGAGGATTCCACAAGGTTGGTTGGTGATTCTTCGGGGGAATTATCATGTACATCTTTCACATGGCATTTTAGTACGACTTATTCACAGTTTCCGTGGCTGGATTTTTGGAAGGCAAAGGTGCCTCTTAAGGTGTGCATTTTTGTGTGGATACTAGCATTAGATAGGCTGAAAACTAATGACTTGTGGAAAAGGAGATCCGGAGAGTCTCTTTTGCCAAATATGTGTTTACTTTGCCAACCGAGTTGCACGACAATGATGCAGATGTTGCTTACCTGCGAGTTTGAACAAAGCATCTGGAGCATGTTGTTAGGTAATTCTGGGGAGGCCTGGGTTTGTCCTTGTACTCTACTGGAGATTTTTTTCGGATGAGGATGTGGGTTTTAGGAGCAAAGATGAGGTAAAGGTGTTATGGCACAATACTTTCTTTACTTAAGAGGAATGTACGGGTCTTCAGTGGGGTGGCCATCTCAGTTAATTTAATGTGGGATAGAGTAACTTGTCAGACATCTTTATGGGCTAGAGTTGGAGGGGCATTTAGTGGTTATCATATTACTGAAGTTTCAATTTTTTACTTTTTGACTGAGCTAAGCTGTAATTGGATACTTTTTGGAGGACATCTTGTCCTCCTACTCTGTAATTTTTATTTAGGAAAATTTCACGTGGTACCCCTAAACTTAGGCGAAATCCACAACGTGCCCAAAACTTTGAAAACCTTCATATGGTACCCCTATACTTTGAATTCTGTCAAAATGGTAACTTTCCGTTAAAATTTGAATTTTTTTTGCAAAATTTCTAATTTTGCCCCACCTATATTTTGAACGTTACAAATAACGGTTACTTTTGAACTTTTTTTTTGTAAGAAGATTATTTGTGGTACCCCTGAACTTTATATTAATTTATGTGGTACCCCTGTACTTTCCAAGTATTTTGCATGGTA
>BSSO01002469.1:0-19267 GCA_030267885.1 Mesembryanthemum crystallinum | reverse complement strand
GAGAGAGAGAGGAGGATAATGTATTACTCTTGGGGGTGTTTGGGGGGGGTGGGGGGTGGCAGGGGATTAGGAAAATTAGTACGCGAATTTGGGAGGAATAGATTACCCCTAAAACTCATATCCAACCGCAAATAAATTTAAGGTTTATCCCCTTGATTGTTATTTTCTTTTTAACCCCGATTTAACTGTTCCAAGTTCCCCCGTAAGAGTTGGGCATAGTTGGAGTGTTCTGTGGTGATATTTTGTTATGTTAATGCTGTATATCTGTTGTATCTTTGAGAAGTGGAACTGTAAAAGTTTATAAAGGAGAATGAAATTGAAAGACGTAAACAGTGACATTTGCATAGTTCATGATGGTGCTATAATTCAGTTTTGTATGAACTTTACTTGTCGATGTACTACAATTAGTATGTTGTTCTCTTATGAGAAGTTCTTTGTCACTGTCCCTCTCTCTATCATTGCGGTTGCCAGCAGTTTCCAATCTCTGTGATGGGGTTCTCTATCCCAGCCGCCTCTGGTGACCAGTTGCTTCTAGCCACTTTCCGCAACGGTGGTGGTGGTGGTGCTGTTGTGACCCTCATGGTTGGTGGGTGATGAGTGATGATCATAAAGGAGAAACGAGAGTGAGTGATGGGAGAAATTAACTTAGTATGTTATGACTTTTAAAATCAAAATGCTGCCATTAATGCAAAAGGTGCTTTGCACGTCACTTTTAATGAGTAAAGCATGTGCAGGCCCGTCCCTGGGTGGTGAGGAGTGTGCAACAGCACAGGGGCCCAAAATTTTAGGGGCCCAATTTGTCTACCCAGTCTCCTCTGAAAGGAAAAAAAAAAAAAAAAGGCATTTGATGCTGATGAAACGAGATAATAATTCGCTATGTTCCCGAAACAGAAGCGTTTGTACCCACTACGTTCTTCCAGTCGACTCACTCTTCTCCTTCTGTCTCTACCCAAAATTGATGTGATTTCCAAATCTAAAATCCCAATTAATGGTGACTAAACTCCTTTTCTCCCCTCTCATAAATTAATGTGTGGAGACAACCAATTTCACTGTGTTCTCTCTCCCCATCTCCTCTTTCCTTTGGGTCGCCAAGGAGAAAGAAAGTTTTGCTAATCAAAGATTCAACTCCTTTGTTGCACGTTTGACTATTTGCTGAGCCATTGTATTACTGTTGAGGTTAGGTTTTGTCTATGGGTTTTCTTCCATTTGTTGGCTTTGATTTGGTTTTTATGATTAATTGACTTGTTTTTTTGCTCTTGGGTTGTATGTCGTCACTTTCTGACTTTTTTTTTTTTTTATTAATATTTTTGTTAGTAAGATAAGATAGACAAAGGAAGAAGTTAAATAAATTATGTGCTGGTATCCTAAATTTTTCATTTTAGAAGTCCACAGGTTCTGCTACATTTTTATAAGCTTGCTAGTAACTATGTTGAGTGTGCTTTTCTTTTTTCTAAATCTTTTTTGAGTGGAAGGATTTTTTTTTTCTTTTTTTTTTTTTTTTTTTGTGGGGGGGATAGAGATATATATAATGATTTTGGTATTTAGTTCTTATTGCTTGTCAAGTGGAAACCTGTGTTTGTAGATGTTTAGTCCATTGAGTTTTGAATCATTTAGACATTTATTATGTCAACACCGTGAAACGCCTTTAGTATCTCAGCAAATTTATGTGTCACAGAAGCTAGGTGTTTGTTTCAGTACTTAGGAAGTGGCTTAATCTAAGTTAAATATGATATAAAAAAGGTTTTTTCTATTTATATTTCAGGGGCCTAATTTATAACTTTAGCACAGGGCCTCTTAAATATTTGGGACGGCCGTGAACATGCGCCATTTGATGTCATTATATTCTCCCTCCGTTGCTTAAAGATTGTCAAGTTTAGTGAAGTTAAAAAAATAAGGGAATATCATTTATTATTTTGTCTTCCACTATATTTTTAAATTTCACCCAATCACCATTGAGATTTTGTTGGCCCAATTTAGGAACTTCACAAGTTTTTAGGACATCTCAAAATAGAAAATTTGACTATCTTTAAGGGACGGAGGCAGTATTTAAGGCTGAAAAGGGTTTCATGGTTCTTATATATACATTTTAGAAAATATATTTACATATTTTTCTAGGTTTATTCATAGAATAAAAGAAAAGTTGAGTGACAAACCTTTTTAAATTTTTTTTTTTTAATAGAATTAGTAGCTTTTCTTATTCCTCCACTTGGGGCAAACTATTCAACAACAGTTACTGCAACATGCTACTAATCAATAGGTACTTCTGTTCAAAACACTCTACTGCAGTAAGCTAGCAAAAGAACTATCTTTATACAGTAGTCTGGAGCACACTATGAACTTTATATAGTTAGTAATCTCCTGCACAGACCTATATCTCCTCTGAAATGTCTGAGCATTTCTTTCCCTCCATAGTTCCGCAACGGTGGTGATGAGCACTGTTTTTCTCTAGTGCTTTATATGGCTCTTCCCCCTGCAGTGGTTCAGAAACCACCTAGCCTCTTTTCATAGACCAGCCTCGTCTATTGGTCATGATCTATCTCCTCATATAGCTCCATACTTCATTAAGAGTAACTACAAGTAAATAAGAGGTGCTTTTGAAATTCTACTTTCACCACAGCCCTAGGTGAGATGTTAGCCCTTCTATAGTGTTTCAATAATTCTTGGGCAGTGGCAATATTATTAAAGATGTTCCCCCCCTTTACAAAAGCATTTTGCTCACTACTTATAACATCTCCTAGCACATTCTGTATTCTATTTGCCATGATCTTAGTTATTGTTTTATAAACAACATTACAAGCAATATGGCGAAATTGATTAACACTCTGGGGGGTTTCTACTTTGCGAATGACAGTGATGAAGGTGGAATTTACCTGTCTCATCATATGGCCTGACCTAATGAACTCCTAAACAGCCTTGCAGAAATCCCCTCCTACTATATCCCAGGATCTCTTGAAGAAGGTGGATGTGAATCCGTCAGGCCCTGGTTCCTTATTATCAGCTATAGAAAAAAGAGCCTCTCTAATTTCTGAGTCAGTAACATCCCTATCAAGAGTTGCAGCATCCTCAGCTTGAAGACATCCCTAATATTTGATAACCTCAGGGTCTATATCAACATCCTCCCTCTTGCCTAAGAAGACTCTTGTAGAACTCAATGAAAGCCATAGGGACATTATCTCCTTCCTGAACAATGCCATCTTTATCCTTGATAGTGAGGATTCTATGCCTTGCTTGCCTTTCTTTAATTTGGCATAGAAGTAAGAAGTACTTTCAACACCAAGATTCATATGATGGAGCTTTGCCCTCTGTTTGTATGCAGTCATCTCAGCCTTCTTCATGTTATTGTACACCTTTCTTTTCTGCTTCTCATCTCTAAGTGACAAACCTTTTGCTTGGGCTGAAGTAGTAGTTATGGGATTTAAAGCTAGTAGGTTGTCGTGAAACTGAAGTCTTTTGGTTCATGAAAGGGTTGGCCATTTCCTAGTTTCCCTATCTAAATTTTAATATTAACTTCATGTTAGAGATATGATATTCATCTCTTATGATCAGTTGCACAGGGTTCACAGAGAGAAGTTGAAGAACCTTTGTAATATACTTGTTAGGTTTCGTGGAAGGAACCTTTTGCATTCCTGTAATTTCTTTCTTGGTTATGCTGAAGATAGCTGCTATAGAAAGTCTATAAGACAAGGTTATGTCTTGGTTAGATTTTAGTGTTACAGATTTTATTGCCGAGGGAGTATCTGATCTTGATCATACTAGAGAAATCTCATAATGGGTGGCAGTACTGGCAGCCCTGTAATGTAATGCATTCAACTCACTTGCATATGACATGGAATTTCAAAGCTAAAACCAAGTTGTCACAAACCTTTCTATTCATTTTGAGATCATCCTTGTCTTCTTCTATTTAGGTAACCTGCCGTTTGGTTGGTGTTGTCCTCGAGGAAACTAGTCCGGAGGAGCTTCAGGTGTGATTCTGTTCAATTTCATGTATTAGCATAAAGATGACTTGTTGCGTGGCTATATCCTGAATTCTATCTTTCATGCAGAAGAAAGCAACGGTTAGGTCTTC
The DNA here is from genome assembly GCA_030267885.1 of Mesembryanthemum crystallinum. Classification (NCBI taxonomy): domain Eukaryota; kingdom Viridiplantae; phylum Streptophyta; class Magnoliopsida; order Caryophyllales; family Aizoaceae; genus Mesembryanthemum; species Mesembryanthemum crystallinum. The sequence goes on along the minus strand of BSSO01002469.1, from coordinate 15,201 downwards.
TGTGCTAGAAGTATTGTTGGAGATAACGAAATTTTGTGATCTATATCTCATGGAAAGAGTTCTGGATGATGAAAGTGAGGTATGTGAAAAACATGCTACTGCAAGCCCGATGCTTCAAAATTGATTTGTTTATCACTTTGTATCCTTGATGTTTTCTTCTTCCGTGTTACTCACTGTGCTTCTTAGCTAGAAAGTAATTTGATATGTTTAAAATAAAGAGGTAAATATTTTTATTAGAAATACCAAGTACAAGCCATCTACCTCTATGCTACTCCAACTCACTAAAAATGTGCTGTACACCTGTTGGATTCAAGCTGACATTATAGGACTTGGAACATGGATCGAGCATTAGTGAAAATGACATAGCCCACAGGCACTGTCCTCTGTGGATGAAGCTACAATGAATTGGACCTGTATGTGAGGAACTCAACAGCTATTCCAAATTTAAATGTTACATAAGAAACCGTATAGGACTCTAATGTAGCTTTTCCCGTTCTCCATCACCAATTGTGTAATAACAAGGGGCATTTATTGTCCAAAATTTTCTCTCTTAGATTCTATGACAAAAGCAAATGTGAAGTTTTTTATGGAACAGAGGGAGTCCTTATTTAACAATATGAAAACACTTTTAAATTATCATACATCAATTTATTTTGCTAACATTACAAGTTATGCCATAGATCAGGTAAAACGATGTTTCCTATTGAGAGGTCAGGTACTTGAATCCATACTCATGTCCAGTCGTTAGTTCACTTCCGAGTAATATCGATATACTTCACATTCCTATGGAGCCATGGGTGAAGAACTTTGCGTATTATGCTCTGTGAATTAGTTGAGAGAGAACTTTATGAAATTTTAATGAAGTGAACTATATTTCTCATTTCCAAATTGTTTTCTAGGCAGGTGAATGGGGAGAGGGTAACCACAGTCCAGAGGTTGCTAGAAGCTCATCTTATCATCTGTGAGGATGTAGTTTTTAGTTTTTAGTTTGTAGTTGTAGATTTGTGCAGATTATTTCCGGGATTTGCAGGCCACTTTAATAGTACAATCATTTGTTGGTACAACTTCTGATTTTGAACTATGATGTGGAATGCTCCTTTACATTTTGCTGCATCATCTNACTTGAGCTCTTTTAGCAATATGAATTCTCTGCTTTTCTCAAACCACTCCAGAGATCCTTCTGCTACTTTTTTCTGCTTGTCTCCGATTCCAGAGTTGCTCATAGACACAGGGAATTAGATAGCAGTCGTAATGGTAGTGATTTTGTGAAAGCGCATTTTCACAAGGAATGCGGAAGGCTTGCAGCCGTGGCATGATGTCGCGGATGCAGTAAGCTCAAAAACTGCTACAACGTGGCAGTTTGTACAGTGGCAGTCACTATTTGATCCCATAGACATGCTATGCATCATTCAGTTTCCAAATTAGGACAGTTGGATTATTCCCTACGGTATATTTCACAGGCTTTTCAGACTGATGACATTTAATTATGTGAGTTAGTTAATGACCTTAGTGACTCAGATTTAAGTAGAGCTACTTTGATGATGATGCCTCCTAATCTGACGAACAAATCTTTTGCAATTTTTGCTGGACATACTAAACAGTCTTCCAATCAGGACACTCAGGTGATTAGTAATCTTGTATTTGGTGCATTTGAGGCCTTGGTGTAACATGTCAGTTTGTGATTGGAGTCTAAGTCCTTACAATCTCTCAATGTAAGTAGACTTACTTTTGATGCTACATTCAGTGGTAGTTTGGTTGCAATGACAAAATATGTGAAGTGGAAATTCCTTGAAAGTGGAAAATTTTTGAGGTTGGTTGAAAAAAATTTAGTTGAATGCGGGAAGTGGAATTTCCTAGAAATTTACACGTTCCACAAAATGAAGTGCTCCACCCTAGTTTAATAGAAATTCCTGTGGGAAGTTACTTCCCTTGTTGGCAACCAAACAACTCTAGCAGACTTTTCAATACATAGTCTTGGTGCAGTAAAACTTTCTATATCCTTTGTGGATCAAAGGGTGTATCCTCCATATATGTAATAAGCCTGATCTATGAACTTGTTATGTTTCTGGCATATAATTGTGTTATCGTCCTTGATGAATACACTCAATGTTGTTCCACTTATTATCTGCGGATGTGACTGTCTTCCTTGCACTACATCGGTTATTCCATATGTTTTGGCAATACTATCCTGCATTCCTTTGCTTATCTTTTTAATTTTACTAGAGAATCGATATCCTTTTCTTTGTCGCTCATGGCTCAGTTTGTATGCAGAAAAGAGTACTTCTCGCTCTGGAGGAAGCTGGAATCTTTACATCTGGAGGTTTAATCAAAGATAAGGTACATGAACATGTTTGCATTGAATTGAAGTTTAGGGTTGGTTTTGTATATTGGCCTTTCTACTTTTGGTTTTAAGTTTCTCGAACCTTTGAGAGAAATTAAAAGCTTTCTGAATCATTTTCCCCCCTTTTTTGAGAGTTTCCAAATTTTATTAAGGTGAATTTGACTTGACTTGTAGCTAACTACCCAAATATGTTCATGTAACTTGTTTAAGTTTTTGGTTACCAAAAACTAGAGACTAAAAACGATATGAATGAGCCCTTGGAGATTAGTTGAGTTTCTTGGCACATCTTACAGGCTAGCAATGGCTTGTAACTGTCAATTGCTCTTTTGTTGGAGCTGATTTGTGTGCCATTTGTGCGATATGATGTGAAGGTAGCTATTACACAAATATAAGCGTTAATTTGTTTCTAAGGGTGGTAGCAAGTGCCCGGCAAAAGTATGAGAGATTAAATGTTCCATTGTAACTTGTTTATGTCTACCTACATACAAATAAATGGTTTTTATCCAAGTGCAATAATCACCATCAAATCCAGTTTCTACTTCAAGTAACCAAGAGTGAGGTGAGTATTGACCAGATTAGCACCTGGCACATCTGATGGAATCTGTCCCATCAGTTTTATTTTTTTTATTTATTTTTTGTCTCTACATTTATTCTTAACTCATGACAAATGGATGGTTGAATGTTGAAGCGGTGTGTAATCCATTGTATGAATTGCTCAATTTTCTGACTATTTTTGTTTTGTGATATGGAACACCCTTTGTCATTGGCACGATTGCAGGTTTTGTTTTGCAGTACTGAGAATGGGCGTACATCATTCGTTCGGCAGTTGGAGCCAGATTGGCATATTGACACGAATACGGAAATCATTTCTCAGTTGGCGGTAATCCCATTTCTAAATTTTTTGGATCTGCAATATATTACATTTTGCTGTTGCTCATACACACTATTATTTTCATTGGTTTCAGAGGTTCATCAAATATCAGCTTCATATTTCTCCAAGCAAAACTGAACGAATGGCTTCAAACGTGTTCAGTTCTCTGTCCCTGGAACATTTCTTTGGATGCACATGATATTTTGAAGACACTAGTAGGTTTAAATGCTTTGTATCTTTTTCCTGCTCATTTTATCCTCATGTTCAATATAGCTCACATAGCTTATGTCCAGCTGGTTATTTCTTATTCAGGTTAATACTATACTGTTTCTCCATAATTTTGTGGAGGATGAAGTTTTCTTGTAATTTGTGGAGTAGATTCAGTTTCCATGTGAACTTACTCTCTCAATGGATATAACCATGATCAGTGATGTTTTTCTATGAATGATATGCTGATGCTCGTGGATTTCAGCATATACCTAAATGTGACTAGGTACCGGAATCTATTTTGTTTCTGGGCTTGCTCATGTTCAAAGTCACACCATGTATTTGCAAATTGGATTTGTGCACTGAAAAATGTACTATGAAGATCAGCTTTGTTTGCTTCCCCTATTTCCTCCCTTGACTTCGTCCCGGATTTAACCTTTAACCCATTGTCTTCTGACAGACAATTTTGTTGTGAAATGGAGATGGTCAGAGCACATTCGCGCTACTCGTATCAACTGCTAGATATGGAATGGAATAGCATCATATAAACAGGAAAATTGGTGATGGCTGCCGTTATTATCATTGATCGTTTGGTTCGAGAATGAAATGGAGTCATTTATATCTGATTTCTTTTCTTGCTATTTGATTAAAGACCTATGCCCAATATATTAATTTTCCACCAATAAGAGCAGTTAGCCATAGTATAACACTCCTATTCAATAAATGCAACACCATCGGCAAAAAGAAGCCTGTTTTTGAAAAACTTACACCCTCTTCTCTCTAGTGTCCATGTTATTGTAGTATTGCTTTCTTTATTTGAACAGGCAACGAGTTCCGTAAAACTCGTCCATGTAAATTGATTGGGGAACTGGGGATTAACCCAACTTGAAGAAAAAACTTTTAGCCTCAGTTGAAAGATGGACCAAAAATCCCTCCACAAATCACAAAATAGGATTCGTCCCCAACCTCAAAGTAGGGGTAAAGAAGCTTTTATCACTAGAGGAACTTCTTTTTCCTAACACCCTATCCATTTTATAAGAGACCATATGTTGACTTGTTATACAACATCGCAGATTGTCCAACAAATCGATTTTTTGTATAATCAACTTATTGCTCTAATTGGATCATGATGATGACCGTCGGAGATTAACATAAAACTACTGCTCTCTGCATTTCACTAAAATACTATCTTTTTCATTTTTGGTCTGTTTGACTAGAATGTTGTCATTGTTTCATATAAATATTCCTTGATGCCGATGAGGTCTTGGCCTAGTGGTTAAGACTGAGGCCCTGGGTACATTAGGTCCCAGGTTCGATTCCCCCCTCCCCCTGTTGTATGTAATTTATTGTATTGGCCTTTGTGCCTCCCTTGNGATAGATTGAGTGGGAAAAGAAGAAAAAAAAAAAAAAAAAAGGCGTGGAAAAGAAACGATTGATTATGATTTTGGGGTGGTGATCACTGATCAGGATCAGCTCTAGACAGAATGGTGGAGTGGCGGCCGCTGTTTGTGTTTCTAATTCCTCCACTTATCACCTCCACCGGTACCACACCACCAACACACGCCACTATCATGATCAACTTTTTGACACATTCATGGCACCAACTTATGTGCATGATTTGTATATATACATTGTAATTTTACTAGCTTAGGGTCAAATTTGAATTAATGATGAGTCTACTTTTGCTATGGAGGATTAATATAATAAGTGATGCTCGCTAGGGTTGTAAACGAGATAGTGTATTTGTGAGCGGTCTATAAACTAGTTTGATTAAAGCTCATATGATAATAAACGAGTTAAGATTGTCAATCTAATACTCGTTTGATAAGTTATTATTAGTTGAGTATGGTGAGCACTTGGATGTAATTCATCTCAACACGTATACAATCCTCAAAATATGGTTTCAGATGGTATTTCTTGATCAAGTATATAAACACATCCTTTCTAAAATCCCACCAAGGCAAAGTCTTTGAATGAAACTCGTATAATACGAAAGAAAGATGGAAGGTGTATTCATAGGAGCACCACTCACATCTTGATTTTTTGATTCCTCATTTAAATTATTTCATGACAGATGGAGTAGTTGAATTTTGAGTCCTATTGTATTATGTGAAGCTTTCATAAGGGTAAATCTTCTATTCATTACTAGATGTTAACAAATATTATTGGTCTCGAGTTTATTGTGAAGCTTTCATATGGGTAAACCTTCTATTCATTACGAGGCGTTAAGAAACATTATTGGGCAAGAGTTTATTGCCCTGTCAATGAGATGGCATGATACCAATTACAATGTGCTAGTTGAAAACAGAGCAAATGCAGCAGATGGATATGCGTCTCTTCTCTTCTTCAATGCATTGTAATTAAGGATGAGCTCAGTTGCTATGCTACTTGATGACATTATACATTGTCAAATTAAAATCAGTGGGGCTGCCATTAACATGCTTGTCAAAGATATTCCATAACTGGCAAGACAAGATTTCTCATTTCTCTCTCTGATTCCAAAATCTTTAAATGATGTATGGCCTCTTCATTATTTTGTCGCCACCGGATGTAGTCCATCAGCTCCATCTATTCGAACTAATTGTCATATAACTCACGTCTGACTTTAAATGTCAACTTTACCACTGATTTTGATCACCATATATATTTTTAAATTTTATAGAATTAGTATTATTTGGCGAAAACATATTTCAAACAAACCTAACTGTATAATTTTCGCATTTTACAAAAAAAAAAAAAAAAAAAAGGTCAGTGTTGATATTGAAAGTCAAACACGACTATTAGTTTCGTATGAAGAGAGTATATCTTATGAGATTATTTCTTAGGAGTCCGATTTCAACCAAAGTCCAACCGTTTGCTACCATCAATCCTTCAACTTGCAGTTGTCTTTACTATGTAGCCTTTAATTTGTAGCAGTAGCTAAGGCCTTCAATCCTTCAACTTATATGAGTGAACCTTACCCTTTTCACTCCATCACTTTCTCTGATCTGACAAGTTTACAAAACTACAAACACTATAGATTATTGCAAGGGCATGGTGTGATACTTAATTTGGTCCATATACTATATGGTCCATATATACATTATATTCTCTAGAGGGTTGTATACCACATAAGGTGGTGGTCATGAGGGTAAATTTCTTTATCACAATGGTAAAGTGTGAAGAATCTTGGAAAAGCAAGTTTAGATTCTTATGATGTTTAAGTCCATGATTTATGCTGATACCAACAGCTGATACCAACAACTGAACCAATTGATGGGTAATATTCTCCCACCTTTCTTACTTTTTGATAACTTGCATATTCTTGGGAAAGTGGTGTGTTTGAGGTGCACAGATGGGATGATATTAACCTTTGAGTTCTGTTCTTTTTCTCCCCAAGAGATTCTATTACTAAAATTTTGTCTAAAAATATGTACAGCTAAAATTGGAATTATATATCATTGATGTTTGAAGTCTAAATTCTATGTACTAAAGGGACATTGGAGCGTCTTGTACTTTTATATGGAACGTGTTGAAATGGTGCTTCAGAATGAAAATATCTACCTTGCTTTTAACCTATGTGGGTTTTGAAGGAATATTTTGGAGGGGAAAAATTAGGATATCATTATAAATATAAGTCAGAAACAATAAAACGTAGGAGTTAAGGGTGTAACATAAGGGGGTACCTTTTATTTGTTCTCATGGTAAGCCTGCTAGTATAGAATAAAGTCTGAATTCCGTGTACTAAAGGGCTTATGTCCATCTCATGGAACATGGCGGAAATTAGAATTAAAGATGATTTTGGATTGGATCGCTCCCCAAAATGACCAAACCCACTTTTAGCATAACCTAATATGGGCAGACACAACCCAGGGCAAGCTAGAGTGGACTGCGGGCCATCAGTAATCGGTGCTCAAGCATATTAAGCACGACATGACACGATCTAAACCCCCCACCCCAAAACCTAATAAAAAAAATGAAAAAAAATGAAAAAAAAACTTAGGCACAAGGATTGGACCATGCTTGTATCGCCCCTTTGAGTAAGGCTCACGACACAACATGATCCGGAGCATTGCCAACCATGATGTGGGATGTGCTGCTACTGTCTCTAACTATGAGGTATGGTCCATCATGACTCAAAGCCATCTGTAGTTAGAAATTTAAAATGGTACTTCATAACGAAAATATTCATCTCATTTTAACTACGTGGATTTTAATGGAAAAGTTCAGAAGAGGAAGAATTAGGATGTCATTATAAGAAAGTCAGAAATAATAAAGGATTAGCTAGCGTAGTGGAGTAACCTTTATTTGTTATCTAGCAAACCTGGTTTAGATGAAATTTCAGACAACCCTTCCTCCTCTTTTGTAGGATATCCTTGTCTTCTTGAATAATGTAAGATACTTAGTTTAGAATTTGTCCCATTTTTTCCTTCACCTTAGCTTATAGGCACATAGTCAAGTTTGAATGTAGGAAAAGAATACATGTGGGTATTATTGGCTTGACAATCCAAATCATACAACTTGGCAGTCATACTCCTAACTGCCCTTCCAATTGAGAATTTGGTCAAGCAAACACCACATTTAGATGTTTTAATTTCTTCTTCAAATTCCTCAAATGTGAATTGACAAACAGAATTTGTCAAATTGCCTTAACAAAGGAGATTCCATACAAATGGTTGAACCTTTCTTTCACATTACATACAAGATCAAAAAGATCTGCAAAAGAAAGCTTACATCCAATTAACAACAACTACCAACTAATAGCCCCCCTTTTGTAGGCAATGTGTTTTCTCTTTTCTCCAACATCTAACCCAACCAATTGTGTTAGTAAAAGTCAGAAAAATCAGTAACTGGTCTTGAAAGGCTTATATGACCCAAGATCAATAACAATCCCAGCAACAGAACCAGTAGCAGCTGCAATGGTAATAATGAGACAAGCACCACTAAGAATTTGAAGGCTAACCCATTTGGTGCTCCATTTGTGTATCTTTTTTTGGGCAATGTACATCTCCACAGGGATATATACTGTCAATGGCCAAAACCCGAGCGCTCCGAGCAACCCGACCACATCATTGAAGAAGGGTAACAACATTGAGATCACTGTGGTTGTGATCACAAAGATAGTTCTCCAAACTAGTCTGAACATGTTAAGGCTCAAGGACTTGCCAAGAATTGAGACCTTGATTTCTTTGTTGATGAAATCACTGTCAGGGAAATACTCATTGGCCTTTTTCTCAACGAAGGCAAATAAGGGTTGGCAGTAAACTTGGTAGGCTCCAACAAGGTGGATCACAATGGCTGCGTTCGCTATGTCGACTAGCCAAAATGGGTTGTAGAATCCGAATCCGGTTAGGAGGTTCCCGGGTGCCATATCCCCGAAAGCTGCGTATCCGAAGCAGCCACATAGCATGTAGAATAAGGTTGTTACTGCTACACTTATCATTGTAGCTTTCCTCATTGTCTTTGATTCTGATGGTGGCGATCTCACCGTGTCCTGTAATTATTAACAATTTAGCCTATGCGATTTCAAATTAAGTTAGAGTTGAACTCAAAACCCGATTTTGGTTTTCGGGTATTCGAAAGAGTTGATTAATTGATTAATCACTCACCTGTATTTCAATGAGGATCATGGAGTAAGAGTATGCAAAAGCAATATCACCAAGTGCTTGGAAACTTCTCCATATCTTATCAGTTTCTGATACCACACCAATGGTTATACCAGTCAAACTTCCCTTGATCCTCCTATTGACTGTTCACCCACCAAAAACAACAACAACAAAAAGTCAAGATTTAGCGGCTAATTCGGCTACTTTATACTTTTTTTTTTTTTTTTAAATGAAATAGGACTATACAGTAGTCAGTAAAAATTTGGTGAGTAAAATGATGGTGATTAGGAAACATACCAACAACTTTGGCTATCCCAAGACCAAGGCCAATTGTGGAATAGGTAAATGACATAACAGCAGCAACAATAGACAACCAAGATATTTGATCAAAATCCGGGATTTGTGAGAAGATTATCTCCGAAACACCAAAGATAATCATGTAAGGAATAGCAGAAATGTGGCATGGCTTATCATCCCCCTTCTCATGGAAACAATTTGACCTCTTTATTGCCCTGTATTCACCAACACAAACACAAATCATCATCAGTAAAACTCAATCAATCTTGTAGTAATATCCGCAAAATGGTTCATGTAGAAAGTTGAAAACTTACGTCATACTTATAGACGCCGCGATGGTGTAACCAATTGCAACACCAAAGAGGTTAAGGTATTGAATCACCCCACAAATTGTCACTCGAAACCCACCTAAAAATACGAACAAACTGTGTTTAAGCATTTGCGTGCAAATCAAAGCTAGTTCGATAACTCTTAAGAAACAGTTTGAGAAATATGTACCGAGATTAGCTCGGACAGCATCCATGTAAGTATAGTTCCTCTTGCCGGAGACAGGGTCGCCGGAACGGTAACATTCGGCGAGGAGGGTAGAAGTGTAATAAGTGACAAAGGAGAACAAGAGCATCACAATTGGGCCAGCGACCCATCCAAGTTGGCCCACGGCCCAAGCAAGGGACAAAACACCAGACCCAATAACAGCTGTTATTATGTGGGCACTCGCCGTCCACATAGTCCCTGCGTAACGCCAAACATGTTACTCAACAAACATTCGGTGCCGATAACGATAATGATATGTTCTTTTTGATCTCTGTAATGATATGTTCATAAAACACCAATTCTTCGCTGCGATTTTTTTTTTTTTTTTTTTTTTTTTTTTGAGGCGAAGAAGTAACAGTTTGGCATAGTTGTTAAAAATTGAAAACTCAAAATCAATTTTTGGAAACTACTTTTTTTTGTTTCTAGTTTTCTATTGTCAGTTTTGAAAATTAAGTAGGATCCATACGCTCAAGAAATATTGAAATTTTTTCAAAAAAACAAAAACTGATAACTGACAACCACCCGAACAGGGCCTAAGGTAGTTATGTTTTTTTCAAGTTTATTACCATAGTGACTCTAATACCATGAACAGGTAGTAGACTGAATGGCTCCAACTTGAAGCCCTGACGCTTGTATCTATTGTAACTATAGATATAGTTTATCTGCATCAATGCTCCCAGTTAGTTGAGCCATTCACCCTAATACTTGTTCACCACCTTTGTTGATTATAGGTGTACTAGTTAACTTAGTTACTACTTCAATATTGTAATGGCTCGTATTTTACCAGTTAAACTAGCTTACATCAAGGACAATAATAGGAAAGATCGGAAGAACTTACCGGTTCTTTTGATTCGGCCATCATCATCGAATAGTTTGGAGCCGGATTGAGCAGGACCGTCAAGAGCGACATTGAAGACTTGATTGTTATGTAGATGGTGATTTGGTTGCTTGTTGCTTCCCATGTTGTCCCCCATCTTTGTATACACAAACCAACACAGCAAAATTAACAAGTTTTTCCAACAATTTTGTTCGTCTCTTTTTTTGTTTTCTTTTAATGGCAGTCGATGAATATTATTACAAATATGAACAAATTTAAAGTAAACCCCTTTTGGGTATGAATCGAAAACAAAATTTGGGTTTGTGTGTGTTTTTGATTTCTCTCTCCTAAATTGTGATGGACAGGGGAATAGGGGAAGAATAGGAAGGTGGTATATATAAAGGAGTTTAGCAAGTGGTGACGAGCCACGTGACACTATGTATTGGGCCCACTCACTGGACGGGAGTGAGATCAGTACGACGCGTTTTGTGTACGCTCCCAGACAATTCCTAATGCCGACGCAGTAAAGCGCCAAATAGGAAAGTATTATTATATTCATATTTTTCAGTTTTCTCCATGTGACTAGGCACATAGCTGATAAAGATATAAAGAATACAAATTAAATATTAGGTATTGATACAAGAAGACATCTAGTTTTGTTTTCTTGGTAAAGAAATTATGAGTTATAGTAAAAATACTCCCTCTATCCCTTATTTAGCTTTTATAAATTTTAAACATTTTGTCCCTTATTTAGTTTTCAAAACCTAAAAAAAGGCAAAAATCACCAACACTTCCAATAATACTCTCAACCAACTCATCAATAAAATAAAAAATCTTATTTTTTCTCTCCAATCACTTCACTTTTCAGATTTTTTACCTCTCTCAATTATTATCTCTCTATTCATATATTCTCTCACATTAATATCTATTTCTAATATTTTAATCTTTAGCACATGAGTTCTTATACAAGGGCAAAATATATCAAAAAGCATATCCTTAATATTTACCTTATGTTAGTTTCTAAAAACTAAATAGGGGACGGAGGGAGTATTAGGTATTGATATGAGAAAACATCTAGTTTTGTCTTCTTGGTAAAGAAATTATGAGTTATAGTAAAAAATAATACTCCCTCCGTCCCTCATTTATCTTGCGAAAATTGATATGAGGTGAAATTTAAAGAGAGGTGTTTTGTACAATTTTGCCCTTGAATGAGGAGAACCCATGTGCTTATTATTTTATCATTTCTATTTTTTTGAGAGAGAGTGATTGGAGAGAGAAAGAAAGATTGTTTATTGTATTGGTTTGTTAGTCGGGGGTATTAAAAGGAAGAGTTGGTGATTTGTGGGTTTTGAAAGATAAATAAGGGACAAAATTTTAGAGGTTTCTGAAAGATAAATAAGGGACAGAGGGAGTATTTATATAGTAAAAGAATTTATATTTTTTACTATAAAAAATTTAATGTTTGTACTACAACTTGTAAAAAAAAAAAAATACTATAGAAGACAAAATCAGCTATCTTCTGAGAAGACAAATATCATTAGGCTTAAATATTTACTTTCACCATTTACTACTGAAAAGTGAAACTCAATATTGGCTTAATATTTAAAGAGATAAGAAAATGATCAAATTGCCCTTACTTTAGTAGGTGTAAAGGAGATCGTGAGTAGTGACATGTTGATGAGAGAGACGAAACTAAAAGTAATTTAATATTTTCAAGATATATTTTTTGCCAAAATTAAAAGCATAATTTTCATTTGTGAATGTAACAAAACAAAACACGTAAACTTTTTATGGAGAACAGAGGGATTACTTTATTTTAATTTTTTTATTTAAATGGAATTAATTTACGTGAAAGTAAATCAAGAAAGACCGTACAAGTCCTTAAATATACCTACTACTTAAGGCTATAGAGTACTATCATTGTAAAATTAGTTGTCACTTATACAAGAATAGATGGCTTATGATTAGAGGTTCAATTAATGACTTTACTCGTTAATAGAGTCCTCGCATGAATGTTTATTGGAATTAAAGTGTGAGTAATGCATAGAACCACTCCACTTTATCCTAAAAAATTCCAATTTGAAAAAATAGATATACCAGAATTCGAACTCAAAGCCACTATCATCTTGCCACAATAGTTATAAGGTCATCTCTTGGATTTATTAACACATCCCAACCGGTTGGTTCCTAGTAGCTCTACAAATAAGATATGCTATCATCTTGAAGAAGTTTGTCCTCTCACTCATTGAAACTCTCACTAGACGACTGATTTGCCATCTCATCAACACCAAACCAAAGATTTAAAAAGACAAAAAAAAAAATCATTTCCTTACCTAGGGGGAAAAAAAGTATTGAGAAGTAATTTGATAAGAATCATAAGATAAATAATTAAGGCCCTGTTTGAGGTGGTTATCAGTTGCCAGTTTTCAGTTTTTTTTGAAAATTCAAAACCAATATTTGTAAATCATATTTTTTGATTTTCAGTTTTCTGTTGTCAATTTTGAAAATGAAGTAAAGAACTGTAAGCACAAAAAAATTCAGATTTAAATTAAATTTCTACAAGGAGTTGAAATTTTTTTAAAACCAAGAACTGGCAACTGGCAACCACCCCGAACAGGACCGTACACTAATAATATACCTAAAATACTAGTATTATAATATACCGCTTATATCTACTAATAATGTGGCCACACCACACTCATTGGCACATGGAAAATGTTAAGCCCCCAACCACAAGTTTGTACGCAGTACACGCAGTTATGTAGTGATGTAGTAGACTAGCTAAGAGTGAGAAGTTAATGTGACTGCAGGTTGGGTAAGGCTAACTATTAAGTGCCCAACTACCCATATCAGTCCAGGAATGGCTAGTGGTTCTATTGATCTGGATAATACTATCCATACACGAAGTATATTGATACACGACTTTTGAATTCAACGATACATTGATCGGAAAAGTGAAATCATTTGAAGTTATATAAAATATCCGGTGGTATATATTAAGTTACTTTCATAAGAAAGTTACAAGGGTACTCAAACACATACTGTATTAATCATAATCACTACGGATTTATTGAATTGCATAATTCTTAATGACCTTTGAATGCATATAAACCGATACATCTACTCAAAATGTATTGCACAATTTTAAATGACATCTGAATACAGTAAGAAAACGATGAAATAAACAAAGCCTTGATATGTAACTGTAATATGTCAATTCTTATGTAGTACTTTAGAGTGCTAACGCGAACTTTCCAGGCACATTTTTTTTAGTGGTTTAAACAGGGGCTCTATGTAGTTTTTCTCATTTTGGTGGCCCTTTTCAATGTACATCAAACTCAAAGTGACATAGAGTAACACTTGTATTCATTGTTCACTCCATACTAAACTTAGTCCAATTATGGCAGGTCAAAGGCAGGCATCACCTAAATGTAGCTAGTGCCTAATGTGCTTTCAGTGTTCACCTACAGTACATTGAATTATGCATCTAATGATTTGATGCATATGGTTTCACATACTGTACAAAAGAAGAAACTAGCCTAACATTACTCATAATAAGCATTTTAAAATCCATATATAAATACTTACCTTCATCTTAGATCCTCTGTTTTTTGGCAGCTAATACTAGTTTCTCTTTCTCTCCTTAAAATTCCACCACAAATTGGCACTCTTTCTTGTAAGAGAAAATGCCTTCAAATGGATTAATATGGGCTGATCAATGTATGAATTTTGAGTGGTGCTTCTATGAAATTTCTGGGTCTTATATAGGGGAGTAGAGTGCAATTTGAAAAAAACAAATATATAATAATTTGTCAGCTCTTTAAAGCAGCACCTTTCAATGGAAAATTCCCACATACATAGTTGTATACCATTCAATCCTTAACAGAGAATAGATTCTAATTTGATCATAATTTCACTTTAGCTGATTTATTACTTGACATATACCTATATACTGATACTGTATAGGTCCAAATGACCAAAACACTTAATCACTTGGGTCAAAAAATAGTCATATATTGGAGTAATATTCATGTACAGTTGTCTTCTGGTGTTACGGTGTGAGACAACTAATTTGGGAAGGACAATGAGTTTCTTTTATAAATTTAAATGTGACATTTTTTGAACATTTTTGAAGTAGCAGAAAAGTCCAAGAGTGAAGATCGAGATAAATTTACTATTTTTGTGATTTTATAGGAGACTCAATAATCGATATAACTCGAATCCTTAATCTCACGGCTGGTGGATGAAACAATAACTGACCATGAGAGAATATGTTGATTCCTTATGCCATGAGACATTTTGTATACAAGAATGTGCATAATAACAATACTATGGTGTTTCTAAAATACTTTTTTCTTTTTATACTATTTTATACTCAAAAGAACTACTCCCTCCGTCCCACCATTACGTGGACATTGTACTATTCACTCCAAAACTAAAGAAGTGGTAAAATTTGATATGTAGAGAAAAAGATAAAGAAAAATAATTATTAAAATGGGTAAATAGATTGATGGTGGAGATAAATGGGTGTTATTTATGTATTTTTTGA
>BSSO01002468.1:0-19268 GCA_030267885.1 Mesembryanthemum crystallinum | reverse complement strand
ACTAACTCACAAATACAATAAAAAAATACACTCTCTCTCCAATCACTCTCACTCTTTTTATTATTTTATTCTCTCACAATAATATCTCTCTATTACTTGTATCTCTCACATAAAATTTCCCTTTTATTTTTTATTCCTTCTACTACTATAAGGGTAAATTTGTCTAAAAAAAATCACCTAAAATCTTGTTCCTCCTAGTTTTTGAAAGCTAATTCCGGGACGGAGGGAGTAGAAAGAGTGAGAGTGATTGGAGAGAGAGTGTGTGATTGGAAAGATAGTGTATTTTTTATTGTATTGGTGAGTTAGTGGAGGGGTATAATAGAAAAGTTATGGGATTTTATGGGTTTCTAAAGCTAATTTTGGGACAAAAAATATGGTGTTTTTGAAAGCTAATTACGGGACGGATGGAGTAACAATTAACTAATGAAAGAGAGAGAGTGATTTTGGAATAAAACGTATTTATATGCCATATAATTGTGCTTTATCACGATTCCGGCGTACTTTTGGGAAAATATGACACGTTTCATTTAAAAATACCATATTGGTTGGCGGTGTTCATTTTAAATACCTATATGTCACCGGAGATTTTTTATATACCAAATTGTCTACTTATGGTTGTGGTCATTAAAAATACCCATTTGGTCATTTGGGGCTCCCCCTTTTCTTGGTGTTTCCCCTTTGTTTTTGTTCACTCCTTTTATCAGGACTTAAGGTCAACCACAATGGTGGTCTAACCAATCTAAAAAGATGACTATCAAGAGTCTGATGAATTTGATACCAATATTGTTGCAAGGAGTTTGAAAGATCTAAACTTGAGTCATTCCCAATTCAGACTCATTTTGAGATTCCTTTTGTAATAAAGTGGAACCCATTATTTGTTAAAATTAATTGTTGAAGAAGTGTAAATGGATGGGTCTCGATCATCTGAATAGTCTGAATCAATGTGGTGTAAATTTTGAAAAGTACTCCTGAAATTGGGTTTGAAAAACTAAAAGTGAGTGGAATGTTGATGTGGTAAGTCTGAAGAGTTTGAGCTCATCCTACTACTGTGGATGCCCTTAAGTAGTGTACATTATACTCGCTAGTAGAATACCTTAAGGCAGCGTGCCTGGCGAATGATAAGTTATATTTGCAGTGATATTTGGTTATATTTTGTCGATAACGGGTAGTATTTGGGTAAAAAAAAGTACTAAGACACATATTTGTACAACGTATCACGTAAATACAATATATTACTTATCTATATTTGTGTAAATCATATTTTTCCCCCCCTTAAATACTACCCATTATCGACAACATACAACAAAAGATCACTACGATACAACATATTATCTATATTTGTGTTCTTCCTTCCAGTATCAGTGACATTCTTCATAAGATTGGGTTGCATACCAGATAAAAAATACTGTATCAAAGTAGCACCAATTTTTGAAAACCAACAAAAATAGGTAAATACATCAACAAACAAACAAGCAAAAAACATTGTCTCACCAGTAACACATCTGAATTTATTTCAGCTATGAGTTTCTCTACTTGATTATCAGGGCTTCCACAATTGCTATTGCACATCCCTTGACCCATCAAAAGCTCAGTGACGATAAAAGTGAATTAATCAACTATCAACCATATTAAAACATGGCACCAAATAACCGCATAGAAAAACCTCCGAACATTTAGACTACCTATACAATTTGTTTGCACATCCGCAATACTGCTTGAAGTAGCCCTGTGAACAACTCTCCAGAGTACACCCAGACATTATATGAAACCTTGCAGCGCTAGGTATTCTCATACGCCAAAGTGACAGATTCTTACGACTTCATCTGCTGATGATTTTAGTCTACACTATCCACAATTTGGCAAATCGATGATAGGAAAACACCATGAAGCTTGCATTTTCCAAAGACAAGTTTTACAACGAATATGTTACATTACATGAGATTATGCATTTGTTTGGAAGGCATAGTTTAGCAGTATGCTTACATATGATTGTGCATCCTTCAGTCCCTACCTGAACATCTCCACGAGTACTGATGGCGCACAACATATCGGCTTCTCACCTTGATCGTCCATGAAGATCTTCAACAATGCAGAGCCTGCCACCTTCCACGCAAAGTTGAACTTCTGGGGGTCTTTCACTTGAACTGCATATTCATAAGTAGCATTATAAGCTGCTACAGCCTCAACACGGATATCCTCCCATGCTTTTCGGCTCTTGTCTAATTCATCAGCATCATCATCAGGACCAATACCGTATAGTATCTGCATAGGGTACGACAAGTTAGGCTTTATTCATTTCAATGGAATCATGTTGTACAGAACTGAAAAAATAGTAACATGTGAGAGAAAAAATAAGTTACAAAACTAAATTGAATGTGTCATGGGAAGGAAGAAATGAGCTGGGCCTTAGAACAACTGTAGGGGACTTCTTCCACAACCACCGCTAAATGCTGGCTGTTGAAACTAATAAAAATAAATAAAAATAAAAAAAAAGAAAAAACATGCTGGCTGTGGAGTACTCATTTTGGCTGGACCCAAAGTGTTTTTAGATTCAACTAAACCTAATAAATGATTTACGTGAAATGGTTATAATTAAGAGTAAATAGACGCATATAATTTAATCACTTAAATCTAACGGTACATATTAAAAAGTAGTAGCCACTGTAAAAATTTCCAAAATGGAAGTAACAACTTACAGTTCTGGCATACTAATACAAAACAAAAAACTATATTACCTTCTTGTATATTTGATAAACTGCTCTGGCAGATTCATTTGTTGATTCATCTTTATCTTCGACTGCAGCAGCCATCTCAGTTCTGTAATCTTGATAATATAATCGCCATGTTTGTAGGGATGCTGTGGGAATTTGTTCTAATTGTTTCTTGAAACATGGCAGCATCCAGACTAACATGTGGAGCAAAAAGAACCAGGTCACACTTAGCATTAAAAATGACAAGATTGAAAATACTATGAAGATGTTCTGAGCTATCAATGACAGCAACTATAACTACTTTGAGAACAAATCATAGGATATTTATGGCATCTATGACTACCATCGAGCTAACGACTAGCTTCTTTACTCCTACAAATCACACTTTATAAGAGGATTTATGTGGTTTGGGTTTGTGGATTTCACTGAGCAAGAAACAAGAGAATACACTCCACTTTTAATAAAAAAGCAACAGGTACATTCTACTCATTCTTACATTTAACTGGAGCAGGGTTTTTAAATCCATCCACTTTGTCATGTATCTGACCCAAAATCGAAGAAGATTTGTAAGTACGAAATTCTCCTCTCTCCATATGGTGGGGATATTTATCGGGTATCAAGTCACGAGGAATTTGAACCTGCATGAGTTCACATGAGGAAAATGAACGCCAAAATCAGTAACATACATTTTACAAGCAAACAAACGTGTGGACGTTCATAAAGTACAAAACTATGTCATAGGCTTCTTAATCAGTTTCACTTGCAGGGAGCAGGTCCGGGCGGTCCAGATGTATACAGTCTTACCTCTTAACACTCAAACATATAAAGAATAGTTTGTACCTGAATCTGAATCTATATATATATACACATAGGGATGGCTTCACATACAAACCCTCCTTATCATACAAAGTAGCTAGAAGCTGATATGGGCCATTAGATCTGGGCTCGTACAACGGTTATTAGAAATGTCACAATTTCAAAAATAAATAAATCAAGTAGAATCATACAGTTTAATTTCAAGGGCCACCTAGTCTCTCTCAACAATTCGTCCTACCCCTCACCTCCCTTAACAACTCAGTATTCTCTTCGACTCTTTTTCTTCCTCAAATCCCGTAAGTGCGTCATCATTTGGAGTTTGGACTGCATGAATTGGAAAAAAAAAAAAAAAAAGTAAACAAAATAATTGGACTCCATGACTATGGAGATTTACGGAAGGAAGTAGAAGCCATTCACAAGAAATTACGAATATGAAATGATTGGCCCACCCCCCAATCTATTATGTGCAAAGTCAAGGTCAACTTCTATTTATTTACAATAGGGCCATTATGAGGCGCGTAACTTTCCGCCTTCTACTTCTTCAATATTTAATCTGAGCCTTTGATAAAACGCATCCAACGGGTGAAAACTAAACTATTAACTAACCTTTTTCCCTTTCTTTGGTGCATCCAGGGCATCATAATATATATCAACAAGCTTAAATATTTTTTGCCTCAGACGCTCTTTCTCCTCTACACAGTCATCTCCCAATGTCAAAAACCGATCCATAAAGACAAGCCAACTATCTGCTGCCACACTCATCGCTTTGCTGGAAATGCAATTCTCAGGATTAGGACACATATCTCCTGTCAAATAGAAGTTCTAGTGCCAATTTAAGTAGTAACCTGAGACTCTTAATACAAATGTTGTCAAGGCCTATGCACAGCAAGAAATTTCTTGTTAGACAATGCCAAAATAACGAACCTTGGCTGAAACCTCGTAGACAAGTACAGACGAAAAAGGTCACGCTCCAACACTTCATCTGAATCAATATTAGGTTTCTTGCTGTCTACTTTTGGTGACGAGGAAGTGCATTCCCAAGGGTCACTTTTTTCGAAATACTCGAGAAGCTGAAACAGGAACAATAAATCTGCTGATGATATAAACAAAAACTAGTATTTTATTGTCCCTAAAATTAGTTAAAATTAAAAATATACAGTCATATGGGTTAAGTGCTACCAAAAAAAACTAGCAGGAATAAAATTGGCAACTCAAAATGTTGACACCAACTTCTCAAGAGTTGGATTAATATATCAAGATAGGATAAACATAAAGGAAAATAAATGACAAACAAGAATCACGTTTTGGTTCATAATTTCACTGACTGGAGATCACTCATCAACTCAAACTAATATCATCACGCAAATAGGCCAGTGCAAAATAACACATGCAACTCGATGAAGTTTATATATCTAGACAAAGTGAGAGCAATGAGATTACAGCCAATTATTCACACACTTAATTAAGCCTCAGCAAAAACGTTGCTGCAATGGTACCCTTCACGCCGTCACATCTGACATCAAGGTCACCCCAGACCCCAGTTTGAAGCAGTCCCAAGCAAAGGAACTTAATTGGAGTGAACATGATCTAAGAAACTATAAGCAACCAGTTAAAACTAATCATGACTATTTAAACAATGAAGAATATGGCAGTAATCTTCATAGCAGAGAAGATGTGACTAAACTAAAAGAAACATACAATCCTTCAAAAGGAATACAAGAGAACACAAATGCAAACCTCAGAGTTTCTAGAGACCCAATACATGTCTCCATCATAATCACCACCAGCAATTTCGTCAGCCATTGATCTTCGTCCCGTCGAAGGAAAGAATATGCCATATTTTGAATTTCCCACTATCTCCTCCAGAGCCTTTACATATTTGGCCTTTACAACATGTACATCTCCAGGGTGAACGCCAGGATTTCTGTAGACAAGTACATCCCCAGAAAGTTGCCCATGTTCTCTGCATAAAGAGAGAAAATTGAGCTACGAGACTGCATTAACAGACAAATATGGCAAATGCTACAGCTCAAACAATGTTCTTGATTATTCTTTTTCAGTCTTTCCAATATATAGAGAGCAGCTATGCTGAAAGACTAATAAGTTTTTAACTTCAAAGAGTTGGTTCACAGAACTAACATGCATTTTAGATACATCAAAGAGTTGTTCAAGTCTGGAAAAAGAAATACAACTAAATCAGAGACTGCATGCTATGCCCTCTAACCCTTGTGTCAGGCAAGAATTTCAATTCGTAAATGATTCAGGAGTTAAGAGAATCCAAGATATACAAACAAAAGACTACATGCTCCATGCTTGTAACACAAGCAATTGTTAAGTACAACAAGCTACTTACAGAATGACACAAACTTCACCACTGTTCAGACTCCTGGTAGGATCAGCTGTACCCATTACATAGAAACTATCACTAATAGGAAGTTTCCCAGCTTTGAGATTCTTCCATTCATCCTTAACAAACCCCGACAAGCGATGTTGAAGAAAAGGTTCATCAAGGGGAATCCCAGATAAAATCATCCTCACAACAGTTTTGTCATCATCAGCATCCCGGTTAATGGCAACTGCATGATACAGGGGGCACATATGGATTAGCATAGAAGATACAAAATATAATGAATTGCATTGAGAAAGGATCATCAAATTGATAATGAAGCCTATGCATGAACATATTTTGCAATTGCAAATTACTCCTTGTCTGATTTAGTTGTCACAGAGTGCTTCGCCCTCATAAATAAGATTTAGCTTCTACATTTCACTATACAAAACCGTAAGCACAACTCTATTACTATATATAAAAACATTTACTTACCTTTTAGAGCTGCACGTCGTTTAGTTAGAAAAGATGGTGTATCATTAAAAGCTTCATCCACTATATCCAGGAAAAATTTTCTCGGAACCCCTCCATAGTGAAGAAGGGCAATCAAGTTCTTTGACAGCCGGGGATTCTTTGGTTTGTAGCTGAAAGAATACAACAGTATTACAGATTAGAAACAACAACTAATAAGATACAAGTCAAACAAGAAAATAGTATGTTCCTGACACTCGGTCAAGATCAGTACAAACATCTAGACAGCAGAATGGTGAGCAATCCATCAATTGGCCACGTGACTACCACATTTTCTTTTCAAGTTTTTTTTCTCCCCTTTAAGACAGAGATGATGTTATCAGAAACCCAGTCCCTAGTCTTGCCATCCAACAAAGAATACCCTTAAAAGATGATGTTATCAGAAACCCAAAGCAAAGCAAAGTATGTCACCTTACTATAAACCAACCACGGGTTAGAGCCTGTCTGCGACAAAAGTGCCCCAACTTATAACATGTGATGCATTCCTCTCACTATGACTAAAAAATTTCGAGCTCAAGAAACATTTCACAACTTCTAAAGCAGAAAGGGGCGTTAGTTGTTATCTGAAGACTATTCTTTGCAATGGATATATTCACTCAAGTACTATAGCAAGCAAATGACAAGGAAACAGTAAATTACCTAGTGCCAACAATCTCAAATTTCTTCACACTAGGAGCGTCTTTCAGCTGTCGATCAGTGTCAACCTTTAACATCGAGTCCCGAACCTGAATTGTTTTTGGTGGAAGCTGAAAAGCAAAAAAAACTAGGATTGAGAATGAAGGAAAAAGAAAAAGATGGCTAATTGATAACTTCATAAATGAGAGAGAGAGAGAGAGAGAGAGAGAGGAAGTACTTTTGATGATTGGGAATGGGATTTAGGCTTTGTTTGATTGTTAGCTTTTTTGGCTAGCTTGTTGGACCATCTAGATTGTTTGACCAGTTGACAATCCACTTAACAACAGCAACTAATTAGTGTTTGGTAGTTGGCTTTTAAGCTAGCTTTTTGGATCCAACAATTTAACCTTGAAAAAGCTACTACCCCCTACCTTTTTCACTCTGCTTGTTCTGAAATTAGTGCACAATGACAAATTTGTACAATAGTTAGACTTTATTACATTATATGCATTTAGAAATTAAATTAATCTTATGTCCTTGGCGATTTCATATTTACCAGCTACTGATAACCAGCTAATTTTACCAAACATCTTTTACGACCAACGCTTCCAACTAGCCAAAACCTACTAATATAACAAGCTAAAAGTAACCAACTGATCAAACTAGCTACAGTTTAGGCTACCATCTGCTAGCCAAACAAGGCCTTACTGAAAAGAAAATAATGCATCATAGAAAACCAAAAAGCTAATAATCACCAACCCCTCCACATGAGGCCCCCCACATCACTTAAAAAATTGTTCCCCTTTTGTTAAGTAGTTTACTGTTTACTCCTTCCTTCTGTTCACCCTCCGAACGAGGATTAGCCCGTCAGACCTTGCCAATGGTCTTCTAAACTCACTCCTTTCCCAAGCTAGCGATAGAGAATGAAGATTACTTTGAGGAACTGACAATAAAGATTTGAGGTGAACACCCCTTACTCCTTTCCCTTCCACATTTGAGTGTCCTCGTTATCAGCAAACTCTACATATTCCAGACATCCAAGCAACCAAGAAATATCCTCCTCTTCTAAAACCCAGAGATAATAGAATCATGCGCTTCGATAACTGAAATAGGCATCAACCTAATCCATGAACTCTTCCCATACTTGATCCAAATGACCTTATGCCAAAGTGAATGAGTCTCTTAACCATCATTCCCCACAAGCGCCACGTTCTTCAAGACCAACCTTCCCACACCTAGACCCCCTCCTCCTTAGGCCTTCACACTAGATCCCAAGGACTAAGATAATCCTTCTCTCAGACCGTTCCTAACCAAAGGAAGTCCCTCATTGATTTCTCAATGTTATCACTTCAGACCTTAAACAGTGACAAGTAGTGAAGCAAGACACTAGACAAGCGGGAACCCAAGAGAGTAATCCAACCGCCTAAAGAAAAACCAACCCTCTTCGAACCATAGCCACTTAGAAATCCGTGCCACCATTAATTCCCAAAAGACTTTGAGCGTGGGTCCCAACAAGTGGCATCCCAAAATAGAGGCCAAAAGTGAAGCTGATATTTAGTCAACATAGCAAAAACATAGGGTAACAATAATGTGTTCAGGGATGTTCATTGACCAAAGACTGGGAAACCATTAGCTGGTCAATCTACTAGAAAGATCGTGGACTACACTGCTAGCAAAAATCCTGTACCAGAAGTCAAAATTTATTTCTAATTGCTGGCTCAAAAGCAGTAACAATTAGAAATGAATTAATCCATGACCTCTGGAAATCTTCAGCTAGTTAAATTCAAAGCTTGCTGCTTGTGCGTATGCACGAAGAACTTGACCTGTTACTAACTCGATAAATACTAAATAAAGAAACATGTTACTGTATCAATCACCAATGCAGCAATATTTATTAACACAGACCATACCTTTCTATTCACAAGAACGGTTCCCTTGATAGCTCGCCCTTGGTGAAACATGCGAAACTGTATCAGCAGTGGCTACAAGAGTTTGAAGATTAAGAATGGTTCAATGATGTTGATAGTTGATAGCAGCAAACAATATATCAAGTACAGATTTGTCACAGATGGATGTACCGGTTCACCAGCTTGAGATTTCGGATGGTTCAGTTCTAGAAGATCCTGTGCATGAGGGATGGCATCTGTAAATCTCTGCCAAGTCATTGATATTATTAAATTTAGCATCAGACAAAGCTAACACAATGAAAAGAATACAGAAGGGGGTATTTCTAGAAATGCACAGTGATGACGCACGTATAATCTGAACGTGAGAAAGAGAAAGTACGAAATATCAGCAAGAACCACACAAATTATTCTGTTGAATATTTTGAACAAGAATTGCCAAGCAAAATCACAAGCGGTTCCACAAATTGACTGAACTCTCCCTCACCAGTAACACCGTCCCCAATACGATAGATGATTTAACGAAAATGAATACTCCCTCATTCTAAAAGGGTCCATGGTTAGGTGCCCCTCATGGGTTTGGGTGCGCCCCAATAAGTAAAATGAATGGTAGTGGATAAGATGAATTTTATTTTTTAAAATTTTTAACAACAAAAGTGAAACATTGACTCATTAGACGTACGTTTGGGTGCCCCATCAGGGCCACCAAACCATTTTCCTTTTCAAAGAGATTGTCCTATATCCTTTTTCCTCTATCATAATCCTGTGGACTTAACTTCCCATTTCTCTGTGTGCATATAGTCCCCAACTCTGTTTACCAGTTTCTTTTTGGAGCCATCAAGTAAATGGTTTCTCAATCTTCATATTAAGTCCACTAGAAAAATCTCTTAGGGAAAAACAAATCTCCAATTGTCAGGTCAGATTTCAGTAACCCTCAGGCCTCAAGTTACATTGGACCTAGTTTGGCCATAATACTAATTGCTGCATTGGACCTAATGCGCCCTCGTTACAGATGCATAATGGGCGAAGCCAAATGCTACAGACCTGAATATTGCGATCATCACTAACACTACCCTTAAAACAATTTTGAGGACACTTCAAAGCAAGATCTTCAGAGATAAACCCTGTTCCGTCAGTATATATGCGAGGCTTCCCATCTTCATTCAAAATAGGATCACCTTTTGCATCCTGGAAGAAGTAAGAGAATATATTAAAATTAACAAGACTTGACCAAACACATTAAAACAAGTGGAAAAAGATGAGATAAAAAGGCTAAGAGAATTTGACAATTCAAAAGCAGATGCTTGTACCTGACAAAGCTCGTCTCTAATAACTTCAACTTTGACTTCATCCATGTTTGCATTCAACGAAATCGTTTTTGATAATATAAGTGAAAACCTGAAAAAACAACAGGCACTGAGCAAATAGCAGTGAGGGTCACCAAGTGATAATTTAGGTTCCTACCAACCTGGCCATATAATTGGACAGACTAGGGGCTTGATGTATGTGCATAAATAATGATCTCGCATCCTGGATTGATTTTTTCCTGAAAAGTTGAGGTCCCTTTGCAAAGAAACTGGCAAATGCCTCAATGTTAACAAAGTAGCACTTTACTGGACTAGATGTCGGACTCTTCTTCTTCTCCTCCTTTCCTCCATCTTTAAATACTGAGCAACAAACATATCAAAATTCAGGAGCAGAACAAATTAAGGTGCAGTCAATGAAGTCAAATATGAAGTTTATGCAAGAACTTACATAGCACAAAAACATAAATCCTGTGCCTTTTCCCACAACTGTAAATTTATATACATGACAGCATATACAAAGGTTTTCTTATGGCAAGGTAAAAAATCTAGGTGACATCACTTCACTGGTAGCCTTTTCCTACTATTTTCTTAACTATGCAACAAAAAGACATCAGGGTGTTGCCATTCCAGACATTCAACACAGAGACAGCCTACACATTGCACATAAAACCTGAAATCAGTATGGTCATCAACAGATACAATTATAAACACTACATGGTTCGTATTTATTCTTCCCACCAGTGTAATCCAGCTAGTAACCAAAGAGGTGCATTGAGGTTCTTCAACAGCCAATTTGAAATTCTACCACTAGCGGTTGCAAACAAGATTGAGAAGATTATGAAAATTTTCTAAGGCAAAAGGGGTTGATAAACTCTATGCATGCAGATTAACACCTCACAGAACCACTTTTTCAGCTAGTCCAACATCTACAACTGTGAGAGTATAAAGTTTTCCCCTGTTCTGGCCCTTATCACAATTCACAATGGTCCTAAATCACGCAAATCAACAGAACTCACCAAAGAACTGGTAGCGCCTCCGACAAACAAAAATTCCTTCTTCAAAAACCTTGTTGAATGCAGGGTAAGACATAACAGGACCTGATCCAAGTTCCAAGCCATCTTTCTTTTCCTCTACAAACTTGACAATCAGAACATTTTCATCTCCTACTACCTTCTGTAAGAGGGTGGTTGTCTTGTTTAAAAATGGACCCTGAATCAAAATGGAACAATGAAGACAGAAATTCAGTAATGAAAGACATGCAGCTCCAAAAATTAGTGGAAAAAATCAAGCACAAACAGCAGGACATCTGTAAGATATGTCACTTCACTCTTTACAAATACAATTGGAAATTTGCCATTTCAGGGGGATAAGGAATAAACCTTGAAACTACAGCTTCCATCTGCATAAACATGGCAATGATAAGAGTAGTTCATTCCTGAATCCCAGTCAAGGTACTACAAGAAAGGTAAAACAAACAAGATAAGTGATACCAGCTATAAAACTTTAAGGCATCAACATGAAAGTCAAACAAGTTGACAAAAAAAGAAAAAAAAAAGGGGCAATCTAACAGTAATATATGTACCTTCCTCCGTTCATTTCCCTTACAAATGTTTCGGCCAAATTCATTCCAGAGCTCGATCTCAAAACGATCCATTTTCATTTTCTTATCCTTGTTGAGGCTTTGAAGTTTATCTATCGTAACAACATTCTCCAGCTTGTGCCTGCATAGCAATGCATGTCAACTTTTGTGGCTGCCTATCAAATTTCAAGGAGCACAAGATGCTCACCTCCCAGTGTAATTCAAAATCAGAAATGCCTTTCTAAATTCAAATTCTTCAAGGACATCCTCAAAGCCGTTGGCCATGAGCATATTACCCTTTGCCTCACTTCCAGTGGGCAAACCAGTGGAATGCTCCACAATTGATGTCATTGCCCCATCTGTGGCAATAATAACTGCTTGGATCAAACAAGTGAAAGACAACCATCCAACAATCAACTAGCTGAATGCAAGGATGGTGCATACTGATTATGGAAGCAACATGTCAAAGTAGAAAGATTCCCTGTACAAGACATACCAGAAAAGTCCAAGGTCCTCCTTCGTTTATTTGGAGTTGAAGCATTTCCTGGAGTAGCATGTCAAACATTCAGATTAGTTAAAAGATGAAGACTGAAAATAGGATGATGCAGAAGAGAACTGTTGAAAAAAAAAAAACCGACCTAGTAATAATCTTAAATTAACTAATAATGTAAAGAACTGTTGAGTGATACTGTATATCATATATACTGAATTTGATGATGTAGCACTCCGATCAAGCAAGGCCAGATTTAGAAATATAGTATGGCTTCATTTTTTTTTATAACTCAAAATTGGTATGGTGTTAGGGGTGTCTTATGGATTGCTTACCAAGATAATGCAATTACCTATACCCTCCCTGGAAGCTTCATAAAACCAGGCATGATACTAGAGTTTGGGATGACGACTCTGGTCCCTACTGGATTCACTTGATAGACTTGCTTTGTTATACAGTTGAGTTTACCTTGAAGATGTACTACTATTTTTTTTCAGATAAAAAGGTACTCGATTTGTATCTAAAATAGGAGTCCTCTAAAAAGAACAATCAAAACAATAAAGCCCTCCAATCACTCTGTATTTTAGACAACGAAACTTTCCGGATAAATCAATAATCAGAAACCCATGAATATTTCAGTTTTCATTGTCGGAAAAGAATTCATTTTTCAAGCCGATAGATAGTATTTTACTCGTACTACTTAAAACATTAGTTTCCTCCTTGAAAATTCTTTATAGATTATTTTCACCCTTTTTCCACCCAGAAAAACACAATCTTCAATGAAGCCATTAAACAAAAGAATACATAATGCTTAATTAGCTCAACAAATAACAGAGAATCAGGAGAGAGAGAGAGAGAGAGAGAGAGAGGAGACCTTGGGGGCTGCTAGTGACAGAGCGAGGCGAACCCAAAACTGGAGATGGAGGAGAGAGAGAGGAGCGGCTGTTGCTGTTTGAAGGAGGTGGAGGAGGAGTGCGAGGAGACCGAGAAATCTCGGCCGCCATTCGAGCAATGGAACCGCTAAAATTCGGCACAGTAGCCCAATTCCGAATATCGCCGAGGATCCTCAACGAGTCTCTCTCTCCCAAACCCGCCAGCTTCCTCCTCGCACCTATGTCGGCCGGCGACGTCGATTTCTCCCAGCAAATCACCTGAATCAGCTCCTCCACCGGCGCCGGAAGTGGAATTTCTTGAACCCATTGATAGGCCATAAGGTTCAAAACAGAGGAAACGAAGGAGTAAGGTTTTCTTCACTTCACAGAGATTTTTGAAGGAGCGATTGGTTCAAATTTTGAACTGGAATTGATTGATTGATTGATGGGAGAGAAGATGAGTAGGAACTGTGATGATGGTGTGATCAAAGAGAGAGAGAGAGCGTGAATTTATGAGGGTTTGAATTTGAAGAGAGAGAAAGAAAAGGATGAGTACAGAAAACTCTGACAATGGAGTGACTGATCATCAGAGAGGAGAGTGCAGAGTGCTGATCTCTGCTTTTCATTTATTTTACTTTTTTTTCCCGCTCTTATTTAGGCTTTGGCTCTTTCGCATTTTGCGTTAGCTTCCTGGTGAAGCTTGAGGCTTTTTTGGCTTTTTTTTTTTTTTTTGGGGGGGAGAGGTGAAGGTAAGGTACGAGAGCAAAATCCTCCTTCGGGTGACTAGTTGACTACCATACTCCCATCTTGACTTGTCAAAATTCGACCCGACCCGAAAATCCGACCCGAATTTTAGAATTCTGACACAAATTTCATGACCCGAAAATCCGATTGACCCATAAATTTTAGGGTCAAACCCGACCCGTTCATGGATCGACCCGTTTGACCCGAAAATTTAAATTACTGCTCATATCATGACAGAAATATGGAATAAACTATCCTAAATTCCATAATTTTTACATGGGTTAGATTTGTATTAGTGTTTGACAAAGGTTATAGTATCATTATCCTCAACATAGTGGTTGTAAATAACTTATACTCCCTTCGTTCTACAAACAAGGTGTGAGTTGCGGATTAACAAGCGTCACCTTCTTTAGAGAACGGAGGGAGTATTCACTTTTGACATCGATATAGCGCTAATTAATTATTTTAACATATCGTTAATACTTTTATATACATATGAGAAACATTATATTCAATCCGCAATAGTTATAATAAGGTAAAACCATCCACAATTTTTAATTTCTAAAAGATTATTGGTCAAAAATTGACTGAGAAAAAATATCTTAAATGGCGTTCATGACCCGTTGGGTCGACCCGAACCCGACATCTCTGGGTCAGGGTTGAGCATTTCTCGACCCGAACTCAAAAATGACCCAACCTGGAAATGACCCAAACCCGACCCGTTTGACAGGTCTACTCCCATCCCATCACGGTGTTCAATTTGCTTGATTGAATTGAACTTAACGAGCTTAATTGAATTGAACTGAACTTATTCAACTGAATGAATAGTAATGTGTAAGAGAAAAACTATACGCCCTAAGTTGAACTGAATTTAACTGAAATGGAATTCGATAAGGTTAAATGAACACACACTCGATCCAAAGAAAGTTATCAGGAGATAGAAACATCTTACTCTATTGGTCTCTCAATATTGGTGACTAAAACAATATTGTAACGTCTTTTAAATATTCATGACAAGACTGGAGATGGTTCATGGAATACGACATTTTCTTAAACAGCCTGCAGAACAATTTTGTTATCTCATCCGATGAAATTGTGAGTAAACCTAGATCTAAGGCTTCGTGTCATGAGTGATTTTAACATTTAATCAAGACAATCAAGTTGCAAATCTTTCTATAGTGCGATTGTCCATTTTTTCATTCATTTATTGAAGATCTTTGTAATTTTTCTGGGATGACAGCTCAATACCCAACCAAAATCTTCAAAACTTAGGCCTTGTTTTATTGAGTTTATTTTTGTTGGTTTTTGTTGATTTCAGCAACAATCAACAAAAAATCAGTAAAATCAGCAACAATCAGTAAAATCAACAAAAATCAATAAAAAATCAACAAAGTCGCTCTCTGCCAAATCTAACTAATCAACAAAAATCAACGAAAATCAACAAAAATAAATAATCAACAATAAATGTCAACAAAAATTGAGAACAAAGCCTTAAAAGCAAACAAATATATTAGTAGAATGTGTTCATTTTAATTGACACGTGTTAAGCTATATCTCTTCGTGTTGTTTTATATTATATATATATATATATATATAGTTATTTAGTTTTCTTTGTGTGTGTGTTGTGTCTTTGTTTCATCTGTTTAAGCTCAATAAAATTGCAAAGTTTAGCCAAACTCATCATTAATAGCATTTACAACAAAAAGATTACATACAAATCTCCCACAAAACTGTGTAGTCGCTTTTACTTTACACATATTTAGCATCAGATAGAACATGTATCTATCTAAAACCGAACTCTAGGCAACAATCTGGAACTTGCATAGAACAAATGAATTTAGCATATATAGTTCACGCTTTCGTATTAAGTTGAATGTGCACAACCTTTACTTCCTCATCTCTAATATTTGACTTTGATTTTTCTTTTACAACAGAAACAGACATATACTCCTAAGACTCTTAATAGAGTAGTACCCTTGCATATTGCCTCTAAACTCTGTTGCTGATTTGCGGGATGCAGTTGCAGCTGCTGTTAGTTGGTCGAGAACCATTGGAAAGGGTGAGGATGCAATGTTGCTATGTAGTTTCATCTGTCACACAGAAAGCTAAACAAAAATACTTGCTTCCGAGAGAAATCAGTAATTTTCACATTAGGACCTATAGTAACAGGAACATTTTGTCCACTTGAGCAGGAACTAGAATCATGGTAGATTGGGTTGCGAAAGTCCCATCGATTGAGCAACTTCTCGAGCAGCAAAATTATCCGCTTGAGCCTAGTCATTTCACAGATAAGTAATTAACTGTTGGAAAAGGCTCGAAAGCTCACCATGAAAGTAAGAATTAGTCTAAAACAGCATTTAGCTCGAGTAAAATGTACTATTTCCGTTCGGAGTTCATTGTACGCACTCATGTTTACTATTTGGGATGTCCAGAAAAAATAACCACATTTCTATATATACTAATAATGTATGCTTGTGTTTCTTAGAGGAGTGATGAAATGCACAAGCTAAATATTAATTTTGAGGATGATGCACAATGTGATAAATCCAGACAAATTGAGTATCAACAAATTTTTTACCACATCTGCGACAACATTAGTTACTCACATCCCTTGTTAAATGAATGAGCAAGATGGAGAAGAAAGATACCTGAAGACGATGCAGCAGATACATCAAGAATAAATGTACAAACACCTGCAGAAAATTTAAAAATGAATATCATGCCCTTCAAAGTTCAAACCCTTTGAATATAATGAGTAGAGGTCTACTATTCAGCCAAACTCACAAGGTAAAATAGCAGGCCAACACGAGCTCTTGGATGCCGCCAGAGAATTCTTGTAGCACTGACTGCACCAGAATCTAAGAGTTTGGCAGCCTTCCGCAACTGGAGGGAGAAGATTTTTAAACTCATAACTACATTGGCGATTTAGCACAGTATCGAGATAAAACATGAGGACCATTATGCAGCAAGAACTTACCTGTATGCTTGCCCCAACCAAGTGTCGCTGATGCAATGGGAGAGGCCTGTAAATTCAAATTGTAAGTAGAGAGTATGCTAGCACTTCCAAAAACAATTACATGTATCTGGTGCCAAATGCCTTTTAACAAAGAAAACTACAAAATGCTTGATGATTCTCTAACTTTTCTACATTTCTACAATGTATGAGTTGTTCTGTGATTTAGTAATCATGACTTCAACCTTTTCAGCACCATTAAACCAAAAGCTAGATTCATAGAATTTGATATGGAGGCAAACATCTAACTACTTCTCTTTGCACTTTGGAGTAGTTGTATACAAGGTTCAATCTAATCCATTCATCTGATATGTCCACTTCAAGGTTCAAAACTAGTTGGTGGGACTTTGATGCACTACAGGCCCTTTTGAAATCCTTTATGGCTTTCAGAATAATTCATAACAAAACCTTAATTGGATTCTCTTCATAGTTGAACAGCATTCCATATCTATACCTGTAAAGCAGAAAGACAAGGTTTGGCCTACATGCATAACTGTTCTCTACAACTTATTTTTGTTGATATTTATTGTTGATTATTTATTTTTGTTGATTTTTGTTGATTTTCGTTGATTTTTGTTGTTGATTATTTATTTTTGTTGATTTTTGTTGATTTTACTGATTTTTGTTGATTTTTGTTGATTCGTTAGATTCGGCAGAGGGCGACTTTGTTGATTTTTGCTGATTTTTGTTGATTTTTGCTGATTTTTGTTGATTTTACTGATTTTTGTTGATTTTTGTTGATTTTTGCTGATTTTACTGATTTTTGTTGATTTTTGTTGAAATCAACAAAAATCAACAAAAATAAACTCTAGATTCTACAAATGGGTAATGATAGAATAAGTATTCTAGAGCATAATCTGCCAGTATTCCAATTATATTAGCCATTTACTAAATTTTTAGACCCTCTGCTCAGCTTATCTAGTCACAATGCTGAAATAACCACATTGCCATACAACCCAGAGCACAATCAGGCAGAATACACTTAATACCCAAGTGTACTGGTAGATTAGTTTACCAGAAAAAATTCAAGTTGCTTACTCTCTCTAGTAAGAAGTTACAAGACCAAAGTGGTAAAAAAATGTATTTTCATCAATATTACTGATCTGCTGATATCTTTCGCTAACAAATATTTGGGTCACACACTTGCTTTCCAAAGAACTGGGGATCTCAACACTGTACCTCCGGTGTCAAAAGAAATAGAGTACATACTTAAATTTCACAACCAAACTACAAATCTAGGTTAAGCCGGTAGTGGATAGGGGGATATGGATGCATTTCAACATGTGCTAACCAATTGAAAATAAAAATAAATAAATAAATAAATAAATCATTGTGGATTACATACTCGAGTTCCCTCATGTCTGTTTCATCATCCCAAGTTGATGATGCCCGACGAGAAATCTTGCTTCTTTCAGCTTCAGCCTATTCAATAGACAATGAGGCATATGCACAATAAGGACAATTGGATAACAAGAGATAGAAATTAAGAAATTTTAAGAATGGTTCACAGATGTATTGATGAACGCATTGAAGTACAGGGACATACTTGTGCTTCTTGTAGACGCTTAATCTCTTTCTCCAACTGAAACTCTGCAGCAGCTTTTTCACTTGCCATTGTTTCCAATTGTGTTTGCTTGTAGTACTGATACAAGGTAGCAGAGCAAAAATGTATAAATACCTTTATACCCAAACTGTCAAACTCAGTACACACAATTATGTTGAAATAATTTACCAATAGATCAGTTAGTTCACGGTATCGCTTTTCGAGCTCCATGTGCTCCTGATATCATCAACAAAAAAACTAGGTTCATCAAATTTCCAGAACAACAAAAATCAGATGAAAAAGCAAACTTGGAAAAATATTACTATAATTATCAGTAACTTGAACTGCATTGATTGATTAAGCCCGAAGAGGCTCTGTAAAATTGCGTTATTAGCAGAGTCCTACTTCATTCACTCACAAATCAAGATAAGAGGCCAGATGCAATGAACTTCTTGTTGTTTGTGGAGTGTATAAAGGTAACAAAATGAGATGAAGAACTACAGCTTATGCAGGAACACAATTTTCACATTCCACAAGAGGAGCCTCTTGAAAACGCTACATACAGTTGCAAGGAACACAGCATCCAGGGTTGTGGGCCAGTATCCAGAATATTCGCAATTTTTTTTTTTATTGGGATATTACACAATGTACCCCTGTGGTTTGGAGTATTGCATGAGGTGCCCAACTTTTAAGTTTCATGAACAACTACCCCTCGAAACAAACTTAATGAACAACGTACCCCTAACCCCTAACTTCCGTTAGATTGATGTTAAATGGGCATATGAAAAGATGAAAATGCCCTCCCCTAACCCTT
>BSSO01002467.1:0-19269 GCA_030267885.1 Mesembryanthemum crystallinum | reverse complement strand
CTGAAACCCTAGTAAAATGGTTTGATTTGTTGGTGTGATGAGTAATTTTTTGCAGTTTTGAATGACATCTGTTTGTTATTTATTTCAATTTTTTTTTAAAAATTCCTCAGGTGGGTTGAAAAATTGCGACTTCTTTTAAGTTTAAGTTTAAGTTTTTTTTTTTTTTAAAAAAACCATTTAACGCTCAAAATACACTCATCTCACATGTTACACTGCCACGTCATCACTCAAGTTAACGGAAGTTAACTCTGTCAGCCAAGGGATCAGCGATGTCAGATATTTACAAACTAGGGATTATTTCCATAGATACGAAAAGGAGGGATTAATATTGTCAGGCACCCCAAACTAGGGATTATTCATATCAAATTTTCCTTCTTTTTTTCTTAGCACTTACTATCAATGTATACTACTGAATTTGTTGACAAAAACAAAAGAAGGATGTGAATGTGGTATAAGACGCTGTTTTGAGCTATTAACAAATGGTAGTACTTGCTAGTTGTCTCCCAGTCTCTCCCGATATTGTCCCTTGTAACTTTCCTGTAAATGTTTAGAGACCCACTGAAGGTTAATCGTTTACCATTAGTAACATTTTGCATGCATTTTTCTTCCCCCAAATTTTCCAAAAGTACAAGGGCGTTTTCTACTCCAACGTTAGGATACAATTTCGTGTTTATACTGGAGTCCGGAGATCCTTGAAATTACTAACTTAAATATAGTAATGGAATTGCTTAACATAATCGCAAAATTAATGAATAAATCATTTTGTTATAAAAAATCATCCTAAGTCATGAAAAACATCCCTACATTGTAAAATGTTACTACTTCTGAAACCGTGACGTGAAATGAACTGTTCCAACTGTTAGACGATTATACAGTAAGAATTTACCTAATATCAAATTTCACAACGTTACTTCTGATAAGAAAAGAGCCTCGTCGTTCCCTCCTCCCAGTCCCAGTTCCAGTTTGATAGTGAAAAAAGCATTGAGAGTTGGTTAAGCGATAAACGAGCATGGAGATGGAGGACAAACCCCAAATTCCAGTTCCAAGACCATCGACTTTGAGATGGAAGATCCTGCGCCGTGCCCTTCTTCGCTCTCATCAATCCGGTCTCTCTCTCTCTCTCTCATCCTCTCTTGTATTAGTACTGTAGTGAGTAATTTGAAGTGGTAATTTCAACTTCGTTTTGCAAAACATCTCACATTTTTCTCAAAACAATTTTGCAGATGAGAAATCAGAAGTAATCATCAACCGGGTTTCCAGAAAAGCAAAACAGGGGTTTAATTTGATCCCTTGTCACCTAACAGAAACTCACCCTCACCTAGGACCTCAAGATTCAGATTCAAGGGATCTTTGCTTTTCCTACTCTTTGCCCACTCAAACCTCTCAAAAACTCTTTCTTTTGTGAGTTTCTTTTTGTCCCACCTTTTTTTTTTTTTTTGGCTTAAACTATGTTGATTGTCTGTGGTTTATGGATCACTTTTGTGATGTGGGTGATGCTCAAGTTCTGTACTTTTAAGTGTTTAAGTGGCATATACTATCAAATTATTACTGTGCCAATGCGATTTCTAAACCAATTCGTAGACAATAAGTGAATGTGTTGCCTACATTAGAGGCTCCTATTAAACCCTAGACTGAAAAGACTTCCTTGACTTGCTGCTCGACAGAAAACAAAGAAATTTTGGACAATTTAGTGAGATATAGTGTTCGGTCAACAGAGCTAAGAGGTTACCCCACTAGTGATCGTCTTGGGTGAACCATGCTCGGGAAATTGCATGATTGAGAGGAATAGCATGTTTATTGGGGAGCTGTTGTCCGTTCTTACTGTTATGGTTGTCTAACATTCTTTTAGTAAACTTGTATGAGCGGAATGACATATTGATACATACCCAACCTAGGATTTATTGCTTCACTGGTTATAGAATGTAATTTTGCCAATATGGCATTCACATGGGTTAATCTCTTCTTTTTAAGAGTTCACTATTTTGTTGGAATTGGGAGGACTTAGATGTGGAGTAAAGTTTATCTTTCTATTTGATACATTTTTGGAAGTACATAGACATAATTTTTGAAAATAAATCTAGAGTTTACATTAAAATTGGTGAAACCCTTAATGATGAGCTCTGATTCATACTAGAACTTATTCCAGAGGCATTTTTATTTCTTCTTTTTTTTCTTTTGCTGTTGAGGTGATGTGGTTAATGTGGATTTCACAGCCAAAGGAAAGATAACAGTGCTAATATCAATGATTTCGAAGTCTGCAACAAGTATGACATAGACAACACTGGCCTTGTATGTAAGTCATCATCATTATCCATGAATTCCTATGTTCTTTGCTCAGTTGAGGCTGCCTTCTAAGTCTAGTGTTCAGCGGTGGACTTGTATGTTATTCTGATTTGGGGCCTTTGTACTTGGTGAGGAGTGAAGGACTCATGCACTGGGTGTATGCTCTTGTGTACTAGAAAATGTATGTATTGTAGGTTCACCTGAGAGTTGATGAGAGATTTAGTGTAGTCAAGTGACAAAGACTCACCAGGAGCTCAATATTCAGCGTTTCATCTTTCTAGTGAGTAAAGCTTACAATATTGTTTTCAACTTCGTATGATTCTGCGTGGTACAGATCTTACCTGCAGCACAATTTTGTGCACTTGGTAGTTGTTAGCACATAGATTTGTAACACACTTTACCCACTGGAGCAAGTTGAAAACTAAATAGGCATATGTAATAGCCTTGAGACGCGAACATTTTGGAAGTTCTTCTAAGTAATGTATGGTTCAGTCTCTCTTATAGCTTGTGTTTAAAAATCTCTAGAGTTTGCATATTTATCTATGTGGTTGTACACTTGTAGTTGTAATAAATGACACTGTTTGCTTTTGCTAGTTATTCACTAAGTTAATATTCTCTTCAGGTCCCTGGCCTTCAGAGGAGATCCTTTCGCATTATTGCTTGTTACACGCAGATAAGTTCAGGTCTCTAGTTTCTATTCCTTTTGGTCTTTCCTTGGGCTACTGTTCCACAGATGTTCTTTTTCTGGTGACCCTATGCTTGTTCTATGTTCTCATGGTTGTGTGGTTAAATAATAGGAAAAATTTCAAAAAGGGTACCCGAGATTTGGGGTAATAATAAAAAGGGTGCCTGACATTTACCTATTCCCATTTAGGGTACCCAACCTTTTGAATTAATTCCCATTTAGGGTCCGATTGGCTGATGCCATGAAATACTCTGTTAGAACTCATAAAAGTTTTGAGAGAATATGTAATCAAATAGGGGTTTACGTTAGAAAAATAGAGCAGTTTGAAGATAAATTTTAGGCTACTTGTAACAAGGGGAAGGAGGTTGAAAATAATCCACAAAATGAATAAGTAGATGCATGAAGTGTCCATGGAAGGTCTATGGTTCATTTCTTGTTGATGACATAACTTTCTAGATCAAGATTGTACAAAAACACAAGTGCTTTGCCTCCATGGATTGTAGAAGTCTTTAAGACCGATTTACAATCAAATCTTGATATGAGTGGCAAAACCATGAAGGAAATTTTGACTCACGGTTCTAATAGAGTTTTTCACGGTATCAACAGTTGGACCCTAAATGGGAATTAATTTAAAGGTTAGGTACCCTAAATGGGAATAGGTAAACGTGAGACACCCTTTTTATTATTACCTTAAACCTCGGGTACCCTTTTTGAAATTTTTCCTAAATAATAAATATTTATTCATATAATTTTGTTTTCAGGTCTAAAAGAGTTATCGAGCTAGGCTCAGGATATGGGTTTGCAGGCTTGGTTATTGCTGCTGTCTCTGAGGCATCAGAAGTTGTAATTTCGGATGGAAATCCGCAAGTAGTTGATTGTATCCTCTTTTATGTGTTCTGACCTATAGCGAGTAGCTAAGTTTTGTTAGGATGTCTGTCAGTCTATTTGATTCTTCTGCTAATCCACTTCCCATATCTTAAATGCTTGTTTGCTTGAAAGGAAGTGAACTTCTTTGCATATTTTCCTGGAGACACATATTTTTACTTTCGCACTAAATTGGCAAATGAGTGGTTTCTTTTACTATCCTTTTCTATTAGCTAACAAACAAGGGGGATAAAACACTGTTTCCTTATCAATTCTTTCTTATCAAAGCAAACATTGGAAAAGCTAATTCCATTTTGGTTCTCATCCCTTTTCTTCCCTTCTTTTCTCTTCCTTTTTTCACAATCTGAGAAACCATTATATTCTGTAAACGTTTGTTGAATTTAGTGGTGTAGGCATTAGATTAATCTACAATTTTTCCCATGTGTACTTCTATAACAACAAGAAGCTAGTGTGGGACTTCCCAAGGGTAGAGAACTAGAGATTGGGGAGGTCTAGTGTATGTAAACTTACCCTTGTCAAATAACGAGGTTGTTTCTGTAAGGTGCACACAGAAAACAGTTCTACAAAATTCTAAAAGTAATCATGTTGTAATATTAGTAAATTGAAATTAAGAAATAAAGATAAATTAGAATTAGGATAAGGAGAGAAAGGAATAACAATACCATCTGGACTTAAATGGAGTCTGAATATCTGTGAAATAGTTACATTTTCTGAGTATTACGCTTATTTGACGTGCACTCGATATTGTCCGTGGGGTGAAAGGAGCATTCCAATGAACTATCATCGTTCATTCTTGATGGAGCTACCTATCTAGTAAAGACAAAGGTAGCAGACTAGCAGTGGAATAAATGCCTTTCTCATTTGCATGTATATCAAGATGTGGATACCTGGAATATTTTCATTATCAAATTAGTACTTTCAGTCTTTTTTGCACCTTTGTTGTTTGTTGATGTGTCACTGAGAAAGCATAAGGGAGAAGGATTTGATGGTGAACTGTGATAAAATAAGGCTAGATTCCGGGGAAAGTAGAATGCATACTGAGATGGACGCAATGTCACTTCTGTCATTATGTCCATTCAGGGATCAACCATATGCTTTGAACCCTTGTGTAGATTTTTGTGTTAGTGAGGACTCTGTATTTATTGTGGGAGTATCCAGGCTTAGCAGTATCATCACTTTAGCTTTTATTCATATATGTCATGACTAAACTTATTGATAGTTACCAAAGGTTCCAATTCAATCTAGTAGTTTTTTTATCATAACTTTTTTTTTGGACATCTTTTCCTTATCTCTGAGCTGTCAGTGTAAGGTGGCCAGACAAGAAGTAAAGGATCTATAAAGTTGTGATATTTGATACCAATTTGCTTTCTAAGATAGGATTTGAACAATGGACTGAAGATCCAACTGAAAAGAAAAATGTGGTAAATGTGTGAATGAATGAATGACTACTTTGACATTGTACTGTGTGAAGGTCTACTCACATCTCTGTGAAACTTGGGACTGTTATTAACAGATTTCTGATAAAACAAGCTTCAATCCAGTGTTAGCATTGATTTTGCATTCTTCTTCCCTCATTTTTCTTACCAAAGGCAAAAGCTAGCATCCGGTCAGCAGGCACCCAACTAGGAACCTGTTGCTGTCATGTTAGAAATTCAATCTTATTCACTACTACTACACTTTATGCATCCTGTTATTCTCTCTTTTCCCCTTCAGTAACATCCATTTGTGTCGCAATAAACTTACTACTGTTTGAAACTAGCGGTTGTGTTACTTCATTGATGAGTTGTCAACTGTGTGCCTATATGTTCTTTTTAATCTGTAATTCTTAACAAGCAGATATCCAGCAAAGCATCGCAGCTAATGCTGGTGCATTTGGGGATACAATTGTGACGCCCAAGTTACTGCATTGGAATCAAGAAGAGTTCATGACATTATCCCATAAGTTTGACATCATTGTCGCAAGTGACTGGTATGTATTGCTTTCATTTGAGGTCCTTTGATAAGTGAAGAATTGTCGTATGTGCTATCTGTTTTCTTTTGAGAAACTATATTATCAAATGTGAACCTATTCATGAGTGATATATATACTACAGTATTATATTTGATAGAATTAAATAGAGTTTGGCGGTTTTGTTCTGATTTAGCTGATATACTCTGCTGCAGCCCTGAAGCTGATCGCCTGATCCATTCATAAAATTCAAATAAGGCCATCCCCCACTCATCCCCACGTTATCATTTTCAAAGTAATAGTTCCTTTGGGAAAGAATACGAATTGATGGGTGCCTTGATCTTAATTTTCCCCAAATAGAACTGTCTCAAAGAAAAAAATAATATGAACTCTAATTTGGGCCATTTGGCAGATAATATGTCATTATGCTCTTCGTTAATGAAAATTCTACATTTTAGCTTACCAAGATGCACTTAAGATGATGAAATATTTTATATAACATGCCTTATGCACTTCAAACCATCCTTGCAAATCTTTCTAGTCAATCTTTTTTATTTTTTTTATTGCATTTCTGAATTATTTATTATCTTTCCCTTATTTGTTTCTCTTTCTGCCATGGCAGTACATTCTTCAAGGAATTTCATAAAGGCTTAGTTCGAACTGTGAAGTTATTGTTAAAAGATTCAGGCGCCTCTGAAGCTATATTCTTCAGCCCCAAAAGGGGGGACTCTTTTGACAAATTTTTGGAGGAGTTAAAGAAGAGTGGCCTGCATTTCAGCGTATCAGAGAACTATGATGAGAGAGTTTGGAAGCGGCATCAGGAACTAATGAAAGGTGACGAGTCCTGGCCCAATTACGAGGAAGATCACTGCTACCCGTTATTGCTCAAAATCACACGGTAAAGTTTCCAAAATCCATCTTCATTATATTCAATAATTCTCATTCTTTCATTCATTTTCTTCGTTTTTTTTTTTGGGGGGGGGGGAGAATGTGGACAATTTTCCTCTCAATGCTATGTAGGGTCTTTCACAACCTTTTCTAGGACAGTTCAGCCTATGCGGTGATATTGCTAGTAACTGATTCCTGTTAAAGGAGGCAATCCCATGTGTAACAGGACCTCTAGCAAATCAGTGTGAGCCACTCTTGTTGTCTTTTAAAGATATGGTTGTTAAGCATCTCCAATATTATGCCATACACCACTAATTTGTCAAGGGCTGTCCCTAATCACTGTGCTTAAGTATACCAATAGGTTAGGAGCAATCATTAGTTTTCTATCAGCCTTTCCATTTTTATATTTGTGCGGTGTATTCTAAACTTTTGACTTGCTGGAATATTCCTTATCTTCAACATCAAATATTGCCCATCAAAAGCCTCGGCATATGTCCGTTCGTTGAGAAAAAAGTGACCCTCCACTCAGATAGTATAATGTTAGGGGAATGTCAAAAGAAAATTCCAGTGGTGTTCAGACTGCCTGAACACTACAATACCCATTGGGATTTCACAAACTTCCAGCAAAACCGTTCCTGTTACTTTCTTCTGTAGTTCCTACAAATCTACCATTTTATAACAAGTTTGTTTAACTAGTGTAATTATTTGTTTGCAATGTTTGTTGTTCTATCAATCAATGATAGTGAATGTGAATGTCCTCCACTACTTATCCGAAGGGTGAAAAGCTAGTCTATTTGTTTCACTCTCAACTGTTTTCTGATCATCTTGGTGGGTTACCTTCATGCATAGTAAGTCGGTAAAAAGTTGTTTTATTCAACTATATCAGAATCTTCTTTTATAAGATCGGAAGCAATTCAGAATCATTTATAGATGGCCTGCTTTTAGTTCACAATCCCTTTGTCATTTTTCTCTTTTGGAGAATGATGGGCAACTTTTAAACCCTTTTTTTTGAAACTCCTTTAGCTTTCTGATCATTCATCAGGATAGCTCCATAACCAACAGCTTTTAGAATACTCTAGCCTAGCATCTCCATACCGTTCAATCCTTATGGTTTGTTATCTCTTTTTGTTTTCAAACATCCTTCTTCAATTGGGTTCTGCCCCCTTCGCACCAAAAGAAAAACAAAAGATTCCTTTTTCAAACATGTCCTCCCTTAACACATGTGCGATGCCATCTATGATGAGACTAGTTTATGGCGGAGTATTAGGGTTTATGTAATACTCTCTCTGTCCCATAATAAAGTTCACTTTTTCTAGTCTCGATTTGAAGATATGAATGACACTCGATTATTAAAAAAAAAATAAAGGAAATAGAAGGAAAACAGGACAATTTTGTTCAGACACCAGTTTGGCAAAGCGACATTATCATGTATAACATCTAATTGAATGATTTTGATTTGCCCGGCATATCTTAATACATAGAGAGTAACAAGGGACATATGCATGACACAATCCAAGGGAAAGAAATCGAAGCTAGCTAGCCTGTAAAACCTATCATTACTTCTAATCATTCTATAACACAACACATGTCAGACGAACTGAATGTTGGTGATTCTTTGCCATTATTTGTTGCTACACTGTTGGTAGTTAAAAGAAAACATTCAGTCACCGCTTTTGTGACGAATCATTAAAAAGTTTGCTGGGTTATTATTCTGATGTTTGCTCATTTGCAGGAAATGACATCTTTCCTCTGGAGGATTATTGACGCGATTTTAATCAGGCTAAAGCTTTCCAGCTGATTAGAGCTGTGATGTTTCAAGGGAGTGTTGTTTATATTGGAAGCTTGCATAAGCCCTTTTCTTTTATGATTATAATGAAGCATATGGTTCATTGTTGCTATGATTGGATCCTTTGGAAAATGGAAAAGAGTTGAAATTGGAAGAAAATATCTTTGCATTGCATATATATGACAATGGAAGTATCTCCCTACAGTTAATTGTTAGTTGTCACACTTTAATCTATCTGCATTTTCCCACTTTGACCTTTATCTCCCACAATTAAAGCAACCAAACATATCTTAAACAAGAAATTTCGTGCCCACTATAAGTTTGATTCCCATCAAGGTTATGGGTGAAAGAAGTTGAAAAATTACCAAACTAATTAAACTGTCATTTTTACGTAACTGTTGTTTTCCCTCCATGTTATTCCACTTGATTAGAAGATCATTAAGGTTGCGTTTGGCGGGGCATGAAATTAGGTAAAAGGTTCCCCATATCGTAAGGTATTTGATATATTTTGGACATAATAAAGATTTTTGAAACTTCTAAATTCATTCTGTATATGGTAACAATTATTTTAGCCAAAGTACGAATTTGGTGTCCAAGCTTAATACAAGTGGAAACTATAAGTTTCAACCATTGAACTAAATTGGCATAGTTAAATAAACTAAAAATTGAATGAATAGCAATATGTAACAAAAATTGTGACAAAATTTAAGTTACGAAACTGATTTGAACGATTATAACTTATGAGTTGACTATAGCAGCTTCATTTCTTCTTCTCTTTTTCTCAATCATACAAGTTTTTGATTTATCCTCTTTCTTTTCAAGATGAAAACGTTATTCACCACTAGCAATTAAATGCAAAGTCAGAACATTATTAGCTGCTTTTTTTTTCCTTCCAGTTTAGATCAAGATGGAGTAACAAAAGGGGAAAGTGGTTTAAGGTTTTTGTAAATCCCACGAAGTTAAATCTGTTCCACTTCCTGTTCAAGTACCGAAGCATATGAATAATAATAAAAAAAAAAAAAAAAAAAGCAGGAATTCAACCTTCATTTCAAATTATTGATCCATTTACAACTCCATATAATTAAGCAAAAAATGACAACAATCGTACATCTGAAAAAGGAGTAAAAAAAGGGGAGATCTTTCACTTCTTTGGATCTCCCTCTTCCTTTTCACTTTTCTTCTTCTTAAAGCTTTGCTATATGCATCTCATGCAATGCAATACTCTTGGACAAATCAATAAGCCAGTAAAAATAGGATCTAGTAATTATATTCCTCAAATGAAAAAGAAAAAGAAAAAGAAAAAGAAAAAGAATTTAAAAAAAGAAAATAGAAAGGCAACTTTGTACAATATTATAAAGCCTCTAATATGTTACATGACTAACTGAAAACAAAGAAAAACGTAAAATCTTTAGTAATCGCTTCTAGTCCCTCCCTAAGCTATATAAATAAAATCAAAGAAACCACCTAGAAAAGCAAAAGCTCAAGTTCTCCTCAATTTTGTCTTCTGTTGTCTCAAATTTCTTTATACTTGTTGTAAAGAACAATGTAAGTGAATTCTCCGCTTTGTCTAATTTCCCCCTTCAATCTCAGCATCGAATGAGTCAAATATGGTCCCGAACCATGTAGTCGACCTCCTACCATATTCGGCAGATCCTACTCTAAAATAAATAGTAATCACCTATCATCTTATGAGGTCGAGATTATATGATTTAGGACCACCTAATAATTTTCTCAATAGACGAGGGATCATATGAGAACATGGACTACAACTAGAAGAGGCAGGTAGCTAGAGATGTGATGGCAATGAAGAGTAACACCAATTGTAACCCTAATGAAGGGTGTCTTGTACTTGATGAGTTTCCTGTAGCTAAGTTGGCTAACCATGATCCATCTGCCAACATTGTTCCTGATGTACCAGACCCGGAATTTGATGTTGATC
Source organism: Mesembryanthemum crystallinum (assembly GCA_030267885.1). NCBI lineage: Eukaryota > Viridiplantae > Streptophyta > Magnoliopsida > Caryophyllales > Aizoaceae > Mesembryanthemum > Mesembryanthemum crystallinum. The sequence goes on along the minus strand of BSSO01002467.1, from coordinate 8,855 downwards.
CGGAAACAGGCACAGACCCAGCTCCAGATCCAGACCCGGTTGCAACTGCAGTTCCTGTAGTACTTGTTGGTGAATCCATTGATGCTTTTTGACTGCACAAACAATCAAAATTTTCCAATGTCAAAATAAGTCCAAGAACAATAAAACACACACACACACACACATCAGCTATTCAAACTTTCCCTACACATATGCCTACTTAATGTTTACCAACTAAATGGCATCAACATTTCCTCTCCTCTTCACGTCCCTAGCCTCATATTCAATTGTTCTTTTTTTCTTTTCATTGTTAGACGAGTGAGAAGTGTCTCACTACGCTACTCAACCATGATGCTGCAAGCCCCATTACTCGATAATCTTACTAAAATTAGTCTTTCTAGTATCCAATTCAATTCAACTGTACTAACATATTTATTTTTTTTTTCGACATATTACTATTCATTCAATCTCATCTAACATATTTCAACTATATTACGTGTCATTTGGTGCACTTGAATTAATGTAGATTGAAATCCAAAGCATGTCATGTAAATTCAGTTTCTCAAATTCAGTTTCTTTCTCCAAAAGTTTATAGAAAGGATCAAATTGGGTCACAACTTACCAATCTCATTTCCAATTTCCACCCAATTAAAATTATTACTCCTCAAATATGCATTTTTTTTCAAAAAAGAAAAGAAAAGAAAAGAAAAGAAAATTAAGTTATGTATAGGCGGTGAGTAGAAGACGTAAACAGAGCACAATTTGCAAAATTCCAATTCTATCCCCAAACACAAAACGACAACCAAAGAAAAAACCAAAAATAAACCGACTGCATTTAATCGAGATTTTAAGCAGTTATTATGAGAGAGAAAGAGAAAAATATCAGGCCCGTTAATGGCAGTACCTTGGGGAAGATGGGCAGAAAGTGATGGTATAATCAGCCCCAGAGCAAGTGAAAGTGCTACTCGCATCATCATACGCGTAACTGTATGCTTTCGGACACGCGCTCTTGAACAACTGCGAGTAAGCCGAAGGCTTACAAGTCGCCGGTGTAGCATACGCGCCACTGCAACAATACTCAGGGTTCCCAAACGCCTCACACGCGCTCCTACACGCGCCGCCGCCTTCCGACTGCAATTCACTGGGGCAGCGGCGGTTGAGGTCCACAACACAGCCGGTGGTGTCGCAGCCACCGGAACCGCCGGTGGCCTCCATGATCATGGGGAGGTTGTAGCCGTCGACGAGGCTGACGTCGTAGAAGTCCTTGCCGTCGCTTCCGTTGAGGGTGATTTCCCCTAGGGTGGCTGGTGGCGCCGCCCCGCTTCCGTTGCATTCCACCGTGTTTGAGCCGCAGTCGCCGGTGGCGCAGGTGCCCTGACCGGACCCGTCGAAGTTGCAGCCAGTTCGGCCCCAGAAGCGGCCTGACCAGCCTGATGGAGCGTCGAAGGTTCGGGTGGAGCCTTGGGTGAGCTCGAAGCCGGTGCTGTCGAGTTTCGCGCTGCTCGCGCCGGAGAGGATCCCCGGCCAGACGGTGTAGTCGCACTTGTTCACGAACGTAAATGTTGTGGCCGATATACCTATAACATTTTCATAACCAAATCGTTATTATTTTCAGATTCGAAATTTGTGTTTACAGTCGGCTAAAACAAGAATGATATAAGAAGTCGGTGATAGTACCTTGGAGTAGGAGGGATAACGTGGATACCAATAGAAGCAATCGTAGCGTGTACAGCTTGAATAGAGCCATTTGTCACTAGTATTGTTGAGCTTGTTGATGAATTGACAATGGCGGTTAATGCAAATTCGATTGAATATGGTAAGGACAGAGAGAGATATAGTGTAGCAATTTAGATACCAAAGAATTGAATATAGAGATGGAATAGTTTCGAATTTGTTGGTATTTTATTGAGTAAAAATGGAAATGAATCCTCCCTTTCTTTGGTACAGGAATGGCGATAAATAAGTGGGGAGGAAAATGGGAGGAGGAATCTTAAGTTGACAGGGAGGGTATATATAGAGAGGTGGGGGGAAGAGTGAAACCGCCTCATGTGGCCTGGGGCATCACCGCCCTATCTGCTCTCATTACTCATTACTCATTACCCCTCTTTTTTTATTAGTCAAATCCAGTTTTTTTTGTTTTTTTTAGGGGATAATTAAATTAATTAGTCAAATCCCATTATTACTTCTTTTATTTAAAGCTAAGTAGAGTATAATGTCTGTTTTTGATTAAATATTGATTAAATGGAAATTTATTATTGTCCAAGGTAGGGGGGGAATGGGGATTTAGTGGTAGTCGGTTGCTTGGGCCAGGTCCCTAAAGCCCAGGACGTGGAAGGAGTAGGGTGGCTCTCGGTATTTTAGCCACTTGAAAGTTGTCTTGCATGCAGGGGCTTTCCTTTTTTGGTTTAAAATAAGTATTCGTGTTTGGGTTCAAGTTGAATTGAAGTCACTCTTGAAATTACATTTTAATTGAATAGTGATGTTGAACTCAATTTAACTGCATTGAGTTGAGTTGAAATGAACTGAAGGTTTGTATTGATTTGGTTTAAAAAAAAAGGAGTAACAATAAGGGAGAAAAAGAAGTTAGTTGCACAATAAATTGAATTGATATAGGGTGAGAATGATGATATGATTATAGCTTAAATAGTTGGTAAGTATATTGAATTGAATTAATTGGGATCTTAATAAATAGTACAATAATATGTGTGAAAATCTAAGGTGTATAACTGCAAGTATGTCGAGTTGCAAAATGAAATGATGAAATGCTTATAGCTACTCGATTAATTAGTAAGTATGTCGAGTTTCGCTCAAAAAAAAAAAGTAAGTATGTCGAGTTGAATTGAGACCAACTAAACTTGAATTATTTAGAGTTCGAGTCAAAATCAAGTTCCGGTTGAGGATTAGGGAGTACTTTACCTTTTCAATCAGCCAAACATTTCTGTCTCACAATCAACTTAGACACTGATTAGTTTTACATATTTTCTGTTCTTTTAATATTCTCCAAAATTAACGGTATTCATCTTAGGCAAAAGTTAAATGAAGGGAAATTCTATATGGTGCCACTGTGATTTATTTTTTTTTTCGATTTTACATGGTGCCATTGTACTCTTGATAATGTTTGTCCCGTGACCCAAAAGTATGGAAATGTTAACTTTTCAGTCAGTTATGTGAAATGACTATAATGCCATTAATGAAACGCGTGTGTTTGTACATGAAACGCATTTCATTCTCAGCTTTAATAATCAAACCTGATTATCGCTAATTTTTCCCCTCTTAATGATTATCCTTCTCTCAATCTTTGAATTCCTTAAAGAAGATGAACATGCTCCTTACATTATGAAACCCATAAATTTGCAGCTTTGATGTGTGAGAAATTATCAGAGGAAGAAGGAAATGGTTGACATGGTGGAGAGGAGGGAGAAAAAGTTCGTGGTCTTTATAATTGGAGGACGAAATTACCTAGGTTAAATGGGTAAAAGGGTGGGTAGTTAAGTTTTGGACGGAAAATTTAACGTTTTTATAGTTTTGAGTCACGGGATAGACATTATCAAGAGTACAATGGCACCACGTAGAATCGGAAAAAAAAAAAAAAAAAAATTACACCATGTAAAATTTGCCAAATCACAGTGGCACCATGTTGAATTTCCCTTAAATGAAATTAAAGTAACGGTCACTACTCTGCATTACTCCCTTGAGAAGAATTCTTTAGGAGATCTTAAGACCATAATAATCTGACCTTGCAATTGCATAATTCTGCTCTGCGTGCACATTTATAATTATGATGAATAATCCATGTGAGTTGCATTATTATGTCAAATTGATTAATTCAAACATGTCATACATAATTAAGGAATGTGCAGATGAAAAAACTCCACAGCACATGATGGGGCTTGTGCATTAATTACTCTGTTTAGGATAGAAAATAAAGATATAAGCTGATTTAAATTTCAATTAATAAAATTTTAGTTATTCAATGATTGTGATTTAAAGAACATTGTAAAAAGAAGTTTGTAATTGTTTTTCAAAACTACGTATAAAGCAATAAACAGACATTAATTGCATTAATTAAAATGGTTTAAAGCAAGCTAAGTTGCCTAAACTTTAGCATTGTGTAAACCTTAGCTTGTGTTTGTTTCTTAAACTTATTTGAAGTATACAACAAAGGAGACTCCAAAACACTGATATGCTTTAATCCCAATAATCCTGCTAATTGTGCACACTGTGGTTTTCTTTTTCTTCCTTTGTTGGCGCTAAATGATCGAAGAAAAGCGAATTAAATTCTTGTAGGACTAGGAAAGGAAATCCTGTTGATTAAAATCTTAGAAAGCAAGCCAAGGAAGATATCATCGATGGATGCTGCCGTTTGATCTAGTTTCTTCCATTTTTAGTTTCCCCTTCACAAATCTCTATCCTTCTCCCCCTCTTTCTTCATTTATTTCTTGTTCAAGGGCTTCTAATAAGGTAGAATGGACAAGAAAAGTGAATGAGGGAGGAGAAAGGGATAAAGATTTGTGAAGGAAAAATTCATCATTCTAGAAACTAGGTCGAAAGGCACTGTATTCAGTTTGAGATGGTTTATCTCCAAATATCCATTATCACCCTTTTTTGGGGGACAGCTAAGTAAGAATTTGTTAGGAATCAAGCCCAACATATGGAACAAGCGGTCGGAGTTGACGAACGAAGACTCGACGCAAAGGAAAGCTTTAGCGACTAGAAAATCAAGCATGGTCTAACCAGGTGATTTTTGCCCTCTGAACAACTCAATCGAGGGTGATCGAGGGTCAATGACGACATTTTTAACTGATTTGAGTAGTGGCATAAGCAAATCATCAGACTTCCATCCTTAACCTTATAGTTTTGATCTCCACTTTCAAAGTTTGTGTTAAGTAGAATTCTTAGACACTAGGAGTGCTTTATAAAGAGATTTTATTTTATTTTTGGAGGCGAAATTACAACCTTCTAAGTTATAATCAAACACTAAAAGTCAAGAAAGAGGGGGATTATTGCAATCATATCCAAAAAAAAAAAGAAAACTAGTGGAAGAAGATTACTGCAAAAGTCTTATCCAACCACCAGCAGCAAACAAAATATTCCCTCGATCGATCAGATGTTTTTGATGTCGGCTGCCCCTGCCCAGAACCTCACCACTCACCAACTTAACTCGCAGTCACTACTGCACTTAGTCATGCTCCGATCAGCAATGACTGGGCTTGACGCACTACATCTGGGATACGACATCGTTTTGTTGTTTCTTTTTTTATCCAGTACTCCCTCTGTTCTTAAATCAAAGTTACGTTTTGTTTTGAGAACGGAGGGAGTACTAGTGCAGTAATAATTTTTTTTGGATGGTTGGGCCTTTGGAGGCTTTCATATATTTATCATGTAAGTAACGTCGATTGTTATTTTCGCCTGACACCAACAACACTTCCCCTCCCAATCCCCAGTCCCCTGCCTCAGCTTGCGCAACATATCACATGCTTTTTATGCTGGGGGAGCTTTATTACCACGTGATCTTTCATAGGTCCTACATCCATGGATCCATCATCTTTTTGTATAATTCATATATTAGGGAAATTTATTTATTTTTAAGCATATTTTCGGAAAAGATTTATGTACACTCGTCTCACATTGTGAGAAGAATGCTTATATGTGTGTGCGCGAATGTGTTATATGTGTGCAAGTGGAGCACTATCATGATGTGAAATACATCATTGCAAATTGAATCTTTGTTTTTGAAGTATGGACATATTAAACAATTATTGTATCATGTGTCAAACATTTAGACACAATATATATTTAGACTTTTTACCCTCTACCTATTAATGACGCTTCTCCATATATGCCCAAATAAAGTTTCTAGCTTGGAGCATTCATAATAGTTGGGGCATAACAAGTGCGATTTATAAAATAGTCAAGGAAAAAGAAACGTACCTAGATCTCCTTTAAATTAAAATGGAAAGGATAATTAGGAAATAGTGTATTAAACAATGGAAAATCCATATGTGCGTGGGTCTAGGCCCAACAATTACACATGGGATGATTTCATGTTATCATCATCGTTAAATATTCAATGCATATTCGAAGCAAAAAGGACATATAAATTCCCTGTTTCTAATATCCCCTTACCTTTTCAACGGGGCACCCTATGTTCTTTGGTTAGAGACACCATTTGACAACTCAAGATTGCAATTATAAGAGAAGAATATACTCTTAATAAGATTTTATTTGAGCCAACTTCATGAGTTTTTTTAACCTTTTTTTACTTAGAAATTTTCTCAGAATTTAGTTGCTCCTTCTCTCTTTGTCGTCAACTAATTGAAATCAATTTATGGGGACAAGATTTAAAGCAACGTATATTCAAAACTTGTGATATCTTGCTTTTTTAAAAGATGTTTTTAAGTTGTTATAAGACTTATAAGTTGAATATAGGGAGGTCGAGAACTTGGAGAGGATAAATTTATAACGCGAGAAGAAATAGAAAGATAAGTGTAAGATTTCAAAAGTTGGACCAAATACAATCTAAACTTCATCATTTAACTTCAACAATGAGTTTGTGTATGTAAATGGTCCAACACTATAATATCATTTCTTAAGTAAGGTTGATAATTCAATTCTTATGAATGGGAAACTAATTATTGGGAGCACTTTACGTCTTTGTGGGCCAATCTGGTGCGAATAGAATTAGTTTGGGTCCAAGAGGTTATGGTGATCGAATATGTGGTTCTAACCCCAAAATAAAAAAAATAAAAATACATGTTAGGTTCAAGCCCAAACATGTCGTTGGGCCCGAGGGCATCGGGTCATAGGGGTGAAGGTACCAAGGTTATTGGGTTAACTAGTAGAGGGGGTCATGTAAACAGGTAGCTAGAAACACGAACCAAAACCGAGCCATGAAACAAAAGAGGACGAAGAAGCATCGAGTTCGCGCTGGGCAGCCCACCCGGGCGGGTCATGCTATGCGGGCTGATCCATGATCTTTTGGGCAAGTTTTTGCTATGAAGACTTATTTCCATATTTTGCATTATTATTTTAGTTTGCTAATTTGATTAATTTCCTATTTACTAGTTATGTATTTAGAAAGTATTATCTTGTAATCTTTTAGAAAGTTTCCTATTTGTGCTATGATTAAGATTCTAAGATAATTAGATTGGGGAAGGGTTTTCCTAGTTGGAGTCCAATTAGGACTTATAGAAGGGGCTATGTCTATATAAAGACTTGTATGGCATATGAATTTTGTACCCTAGGCAGAGCACTAAATCACTTAGATAGAAAGTGTTTGAAAAACAAAACTAAACACAGTTGTGTAGAGTTGTTATAGTGGATTTGTGGTTTTTCCCATTTGGATTTTCCACGTTAAAAATTCTCGTGTGTTTTGTATAATTTAATCTCGTTTTTAGCACCAAATGTCCTAACAATAGGGAAAAAATAAAAATAAAAAAATTGTAGTTTTGTAGAAATCGTGTCACTTGGTGAATTGAAACTCTGGAAAATGCTTTCTTCCGATCCATCTGTTTTTCTTTCACTCGATATATAGATTGTCTTTGATTAGGATTTAGATGTTTCAGTCAATGATATATAGTAGTTTAATAATAGTAAGTCAAAAAGAAAACTCAAGGTATATGGATGTGAGTATTCCACATGATATGAAGAATAGTTTGTTTCCTTAAACAGTAACTTAAAGTCGAAATCGACAAATGGCAAGACCTCAAGCCATATAATTTGAATGATAATAAGTCACCCCAACACTGGCTGCTGGCTCTGTTAGTGTTGTCTAATTAAACTCTTTATTAGGGAGCAATGTTTTGTGGTGCCAAATTTAAGTGAAGTACAGTTTTGCTAGACAAGTCTTTTTGATGACAAACAATAATCATTAGTTTTGATTTTCAACCAAATTAAAATGTCAACAAAGAGTCCCCACATATATTACTCCTTATTATCTTAAGATGGCTCTAGTCTTCACAATGCAAGTCCTTCTCAGTTGTCAATTGCAAGCTTTAGACATACATATGCATACCCTAAGAAAAAAATAAATAAATAAATAAAAAATGTTTAGAAATAACTACGTACCTAACGATATGTTTCCGGTTTCCACCTTTAGGTGCATAAGTTTGCAATGGATGAAGACATATTAGGCAACGTCACTGCAATATAAGTCTTATACCGCTTTCAAATGCTCAATTTCGTCTACCAAAAAGTGGCACTTCTATCATAAAAGTGGTTATCGAAACAGAAAAGAATTGATACTGAAATTATGTAACATGTAAGAGGCCAATCCATACAAATTTTACGTCAGTATGATCATTCTTTTTCATTCGGTATAATGCCACCATCAGCTAATAATAATTACTAGAGTAGTACTGTACAGTATATAGTTTAATTATTTTCTATAAGATTTAGTAAAAGATGACAATAAATTAAACACCTTATTATTATCATACGCATTAGCGTTGCTAATTAATTAGAGTATTTTCTTAACACAAAACAGATAGAGTTGGCTCAAAACAATTATCCTCCTGGTCCTTAATTAATTAGCATCAAAGGTGTGAACAAAGAGACTAATTAATCCAACACTAGTAAGGGATCGGACAAAAAAAAATTGCTATGCTTAAAGCTTGTCGCGACAGTAATAGTATGAGATTAAAGGTGGATAGATTATTTATGTTGATAATCCAAAATCATGGTCATCTTTAGAAACGTGGAATCAACTTATTATTGTTATTCCACCAATATTTTTTCTACTATATTTAAGTTGATAGTGTTAGGAGAATTCAATTTAACAATGTGCTTTATTATTACTCTTAATAGCAGCGCAGCTTAATAAATACTCTCTCTGTTTTTTAATATTTGTCGTTTTCGCATTTTGAGGTCGAACTTTG
>BSSO01002466.1:0-19272 GCA_030267885.1 Mesembryanthemum crystallinum | reverse complement strand
TAGTGATTTTGTTAAAACGAATCAAACTATGCTCTAGTTTGATTCCCATCAGATCTATGTCTGCTCGGCTAATAGGCGAACCAATTCGACTCAGCATGACTTGACTCAAACCTAGTACTAATAAGTTCAGTTGGGTTGATGGATGATGGGTAAATTATGGCTCAACTTAGCTCGTCGGACTCACCAAGAATCAAACTAGTCATGGCCACAACTTTCTAATTTTGTAGTAGCTTGCAAATTGTTATTTGTATTTATTCAACAATTTTGATAGTAACGCAAATTTTATATTCCTCTCATCAAATGATCTTTCATATACTTGAGATCCTAACATTTAGGCATCTCGAACCCCATATATCTCTTATACTCAAACACCGAAAAAACATTTCTGTATAAGCTAGTAGTTGATATCCACAAATACTATGTAACAATGTACATCCCTTATTTCTCCCACATCTCAGAACTTGACAAACAAACGAGGACGAAATTCACCCCTTCATTACTTGGGCATACCTACCTTTGTTGTCCAAACAAACCATGATTGACACACACGTGATTAAGTGAAGAATTGTACTCACTAAGCAACATAAAACCAGGTTGTAGCCAACATCATGACATAGTTATGCTCACATTCAATACTCAGCATAAACATATTACAACGGGTTGCAAAACCCGGTCCCAGAAGGTGAAAAGGCAGCTTCTGGCATATTCCCCTTCCTCTTCCCCTCCCCAAATATCTTCGTGGCGGAGTCCACCCCATCTGTACCATGATTGTAAATTTGTTTGTTTTCAGTCGAAAAACCAAAATTTCAGGTTTTAACACCCACAGCAAGTATTCACCACGTGTACTTTAACGCAAAACAAACAAACCATGTAAGCTAAGATCCAAGAGAAGACTTCCAGCAAAATATACAAGACAATCGACAAATGTGGCTTCACGAAAACATTGCCAAGAAATTGGCTTGATCCAAGATACATAACTCAGATAACCGTACACAACATTGTCGCCCCACAGAAATGAGCTGAGTAATAAATGCATATAAATTTTTTTGCATCAGGGTAGTGTATCTGGACAAACACAACCATTAAAGCAGAACACTACGAAGACTTTAAAAGAGACAGCACAACAACAATCATGAGGGTAAAGAGAAGAATTCCTCTAGCTGTTTTTCACTAACCACCACACCAAGCCGCTCAGTGTTTACTGTACTTATCAAACTGGCTTCTACACTAGGCACAGCATCAGCACTGCGAATTTCAATGTACTCGTTCAGGTTATGCACTGCGCCATCTACAGGAAGATTAAAGAGAAAATGTCAAAAAAAAGGTCTGGTTTTTGGAACAGTAAGTCTGTAACGATGAAACAATGTAATGTTACATCTTCTTATGTAACATTTTGTACCTTCAGCAACTATTGGATCATACGAAGGAGGTTGAGCAGTCCAGTTACCATCAGAATCTTTCATGTGCCGTCTATCCGATGCAAAACAGCGGAGGAAAATGGGAGCATGTACAATTCGGTAAAATCTGAAAAAATAGAACCATAATCAATTCACAACACTCATCATATTGGGAAAGAAACTTAGAAATATCCCAAACTGATTATATTTCTGTAAGAGAATGTCCTGTGTCATTAAAAGAATATGTATAACTTTAAGTGAAAATTACCAAACCTTTGGTACTCGGAAAAGAGCTGAAATGATGGACGAAAAGTTTCTTCGACATATGATGCTAGAGGAGAGGGAAATGGAAGAGTAGAATCCAGATCCCACACTTGTGAAGATTTGTCATTTCTATTTCTCTGCGGTTTTAGTTAGAAAACATTATCTCACCATGATCCGCCAAAGGAGCAGATGATCATGACAATCAGAAGTATAAAAGTAATATACTTATGCAACTATTCTATTCAGAAAGTATTATAAATGGAAAAAGAAAAAGAAACAAACTAAGATATGATTTAGCTGTTATTATACTTGAAGAATCACCACTCACCTGTATGCAGATTACATGGTAGTCCCAGAGAATTACCCCGTCAGCCCTATGGCTGGCTTTCTGATGCCAAAGTGGAATCTACTGTGAACACCAAATTCAGCAGCTGTCATTATAAGAAAACAGACTGTACTCTCTCTCTCAAAAATCTGACAGCAAATATGTTGAAACTTGAAACCCTATTTCACATCAAGTTCCAAATTTGACACAAAAGAATCGACCACACTGCAGGTCTATAGTTGCACTTGCACATAATATGAAATCTAACATGATTCCATTAGATCTGGCAAACTACGAATAGAATAACCCTGTTGTAACTTTTCATGAAAATGACAAAATCATCACTTTTGGTGTTGACACAAAATGGAATTTTCTGTAATTTATAGGGTCCACTGCCAATCACAAAATTCAGCTCAAAGAAGAATGTGCATTTATCAACTGTATTGAAGATTATAGAAGATTTGTCAAAGTGAAAAGAAGAAAGAGAAAAAACGAGTACGGAAAAGTGGACTTGCCTGTTTCTTATCATTAGAAATAAAAACAACAAAAAGATCAGCATCTTCTGCATCTGTGACCCCAGCTGTGCAGAGTTTCTTGCAAAGGTTATACACATTCTCCTCACTACAAAAGAACACAGCTGGATTAGAATTAGGTTAAACTATAATCCAGCCAAAATCAGAAAATAGGCATCATCCTACCATAGCAAACTATACCATTTTCTAGAGCCTCTTACAAGGCTGAGTGTTTTTTTTTTTTTTTTTTTTTTCTTCTTCTTTTATGCTCCCTCCATCCCACCATTACGTGGCCATTGTACTATTCACTCCGAAGTTAAAGAAATGGTGAAATTTGATATGTAGAATGAAAGATTGAGATGGATAATTATTAAAATGGGTAAATAGATTGATGGTGGGGATAAATGGGTGTTATTTATGTATTTTTTGGGAATGAATAGTGCAATATATATGTTTGAGTTAGACAACGCTGTGCACACAATGGCCACGTAATGGTGGGACGGAGGGAGTATATATCTTTTTAGGGGAGGGGGGTGTTGAGGGGAGGTAGGGACGTAGGCCATGTAGCCTTACCCTTGCAAGTTGCAACTGCAGAGAGGCTATGTCCTTTAGACCCCAGTAGATCAGAAAATGGAGATTATTCATCTCCATTATGTTAGTGTCCCTTAAACAACAGCTCAACAAACAAAATCATATTATCTCAGATGACTACTGTTGAGCCCTTCCAATAAAGAATATCAGGAGCGCAAGAATAATCAGTTGGAGGGGTGAAATATGGGAAGTTCAATGTACATGGTTAATAGGTTCAGAAAAAACGCGACGTGTTTAAAATCAGCTAAACCAATTAGCCAGTGAGTAAAAACACCATTATGAGGTTAAAGGACACCAATATTCTTTCCTCCCTAGAAATGTGTCAGGATTGATGATATGGTTGCTCTGGATCATTACCGTTTGTGGTGCTTACCAGGAATGGATACAGCATTAGGTTTTGGCTAGATTTCCGAATCTCTCAAAACTAATGGAAAGATGAATTGTATCCTTCATGTTTTGATAAGGAAGTTGATACAGAGATATCTGGACAATGGTATGGTAAAATTTACAGATATAACAATTATATATATATACAGAAAAATCATAGGTAAGTGGATTACGAACAACATTATGAGTTGACGGCAGCAGGCATGCAGCTTTGATTGAGTTGATGATAGAAAGAAAAAGACTTGAGGACATACTAATGCAACAGTTTGGAATATTTTCAGTTGAAGGCACGGCATTACAGAACAAAATGAGTGCTGAAAATCTCAGAACTAGGACTTGGTTCAGCTGGGAACAGTCCAATCATTGGCCTTTACAGTAGCAAACACAAAAAAAGGAGGTATGGTTAAATGGCAACAGACTGACAGCTACGCAATTTGGTTGAAAATGATGTTGATCACTTTCTATTGTAGTGTTGTTTTGCTTATAGTTGGTACAGGAGCAAACAAAGAAAAAGAAAGTAGTCTGTGACAGCTGCGCAACTTAACTGAATCTTCGTGACTTTCTATGGTAGTGCTGTTTTGCTAATAATTGGTAAATGTGCAATTTGTTACTCTAGAGAGAGATGAATGGAACTTCTACTCTAGTATATTATTCCCAATACTTTTGTTCATAACAGATATGGATGCTGCTGTTCTTCACAACTGCCGATCCTCTTCGGATGGTAAAGAGCAAATTATGGTTCCTAGATGCTCCTTCTACTTTATCAAAGGCATAGAAATCAATCACAATGAGCAGCTAGTAGGGGTGCACAAGTGCTTATTGCATTTGCTTCATCTAGTATCATAGAATCAGCCTTCTGCCTTCACATGCTCTCTCTATATTTCATAAGAATTTCCTTGGCAAGGTGGGCAGGACTTGTGAGTGAGACTATTGTACTTGGATACCCTCTCCTTATGGTCCCTGGAAGGTTGGAGATGAACACGGTGGCATTATTGGCAAATTTTCAGTAAGCTACAGAACCAAGGTTTTCAACGAAAGTGAAATGAAGGGTTTCCACCAATGACGGACTTAATAAGAACCACCAAGTATAGTCATAATTTCATACACCAAGAGAGCATAATTAACAGCTTAGACTTATGTCAAAAGAGATTAAGGATATACAAGTACTTGGATGGTTGGAAAAGCATGTTGGAAAAACTTGTGATGGTTTGTGGGGTCACTCCTCACGGGAAAGCGAATCCTCATGTTGGGGTATTAGTGTGTTATATGTTAGCTTGTGCATACGAAGTTGTTCCTCACACCATTTTTAAGGACATGGATTTAAAAAAAAAAAAAAAAAAAAATCTAAGCTATTGCCTACAGAACACTGCACCACTCATGAAAAAATAAAACAGGATAACAAGACTCTGAAATGGAAGCATTCAATCATTTCTGATATAAGCTCCCATACTTGCAGTCTTAATCGTCCTTCGATCCGTGCCAAGTTACAGAAAATGCTATAGAATACTCTATACAACATATTGCTCAACTCTTGTCTGAATCGGGTCACGCATTTTGGATCATATCTTACACTTGTTTTCCTTTCCTCTCAGTATTGTCATTTGGTTTTTGGTTATGTTCTTTTGGATCATATCATTTGCCACTCTGATCATCCTTCCCTAGGATTGCTCCAAGTAGATAACCACAAATTCAAGTACTGACCCAAATGTCCAGAATCGAGCTGTTTGGTGAAATTTGATTGTGAAAAAAACGACCCAGAAATTTACGTGATTTGGCAATTGAGCCAACTTGACAGGGAATTTGGAGGAATCCTAAAACCTAAAACGATCAACTACGGAACAGTAAAGCTCATAAAACAAACGGGATATAACAACAAACAGAAATTATAGAAAAAAATAAAATAAAAGACTAGGGTTTTGGATCAAATTGAAACCCCACATTGAATCAACATAAACGGAGCAAAATTCCCAAAGGAAATCAAATTGGGCATCAATTAATACAGGAAAATGAGAGAGAAACGTAAGAATACCAGTAGTAAGGCGTATGATCGAAGTGGGGTATCTCAGGCGACTCCATCAACTATCGGTGTTTGTAATTTGTAAAGCACTCCGATTTCTCGACTGCGTTTAAAGTGGGTAGTCTTTTTTTTTTTTCTTTTGGCTCAGTAAAAAGTAAGGGAGGTGGCGACAACTTATAACTCGGTCTAGTTGGACGTTACCATAGTAGCCTCCCGCGCTGTGGAATGTCCGGTTTAAAGTGAGTAGTCAACAGGCAACTTACTAATCCCGTGAGACCCGCCCCTGTAAAGGCGGAGCTCTCACCACTTGAGATAACTCACTCTTTTTCCTGTAGTCAGCTGCTACTCAATCCCGTACTAATCCCGTGAGACCCGCCCCTGTAAAGGCGGAGCTCTCACCACTTGAGATAACTCACTCTTTTTCCTGTAGTCAGCTGCTACTCAATCCCGTAAAATCACTGAAATTTCTTTTTTCTTTTTCGAATGTTTTTATTTTATTAATTTTGAGAATTAGTACACCCATACTATGGCTTTAGTCTTAACCACGATTGTAAATTTCAATTGAAAGGATATGATTTTAGCTGAATTGAACTCAATTAAGTAGACAATCAATGAATAATGATGGTGAGAAAAAAGAAAGTTACAAAACTGAACTAAAATGAACGGAGATTGGGTAAGTTGAAATGAACACCTTCTTTCATGACCTAATTGGCTCTCTTTTTTCCAATGTTTACAAGAATTGGATTGAAAATTGAACTGATGGTTTAACTAGTTTGACTAACTGGACGGACCTTAAAATCAAATAATCTTATAACTTTATGTTTTTTTTTATTAAGTTTAATAAAAAGTACTTAAAATTAGCAAGGAGGTGGATAATTTTATGAGATTAACTTTTAATGTTTCATTTTGTTTCGTAGATTGCATATTAATTGTTGACATGTGTAAGGGGGTGGTTGGATTTCATAGGACGGTATGGAGTGATCTTGCTCCACTAAAAGCAAGGGCCACAATGCCAAATGGGTATTTTTAGTAAATCTCATTTGCCACATGATTTTTTAAAGTAGCTTCGGCGACAACTGAGTCTTATAAAACTGTGACTCATGCACATTGGTCCAAAAATTACTACTCCGGTCAAAAAATTCCAGCCAAAACTAATTTTTTTCCATTTTAAACCAATCTTAACCAAAGTTAAGTCATTTAAAAATGTCAACCAACTGTGTCTTATTGAAGATTACAAGAATAAATGAAAAAAATTATTTTGACCGGAAAATTTGACCAGAGCTCAGAGCTGTAATTTTTGGACCAATATGGCCGAGTTATGTTTTTTTAAGACCCAGTTGTCGCCGTAACTACTTTAAATACTCATGTGGCAAAGGGGGCCGACTAAAAAGACTCATTTGGCATTGCAGCACTGAAAGCAAGTGATCAAATAATATTCATTGGCTATATATGATCCATATATTTCTTCTTCTTCGTCCTCTTCTTCTTTTGGTGTAGAAGGGAGCCAATTTCTAGGAAAGAAGTGCATGGGGAAAAACCAAAAAAAAAAAAAAAAAAAAAAACTAGTTGCTCGAATAAGAGAGGATCTTAAGTACTGTCATTTCTACTATATCATCTCTAAGAATACTTCGCAACTCATCCGGTGAATCTTCGAACTCGATTTGATGAACACGATGAGCCACTCCATAATACGCAAACGAATCCATGGCACAACTTGCCACCCAATAATAGTGGCTAATCTTCACTACCCACCTCTCCTTATGGATCAGCAACCCGCATGTATTTACCATGTGAAATAAGGCAAAGACATATGGCGTCCGCTCGGTAAGAATCTTGACCACTGCCTCTAAATCGACACAGCGCTCAACTTGTTTAAATCCCACCTTCCAAGCCATGTTTAGTCCACGACTAATGGCCATGATCTTTAATTTGATGACTGAATAAATATCGAAGTAAGCAACATAGACTCGAAAGAATCGACTACAAGCATCTCGTATCAAGAATTTTATTAAAAGAACAAGTTATCTATCTTTGCAACTTCTTCTACTCGTAATGCTTGACTACTTTTATCTTTGCAAAAGAACATGTATTTTATTCTTATTTAAAAAAATAGTAAATGTTTAGTCCTTTAAACTCGACTATATATGCTTCCGTGCAATTAAATCTTAAATTCATGTGGAAAAATGTTAGGTGTCTCATGAAGGGGCAGGCAAAAATGCACCTTATTTTTTTTTTTTTTAAATACTCATTGGAGATAACTTTAAGTGACTGATTTGGAGCACCTAATAGTTTGCATATCCATATTTTCTACATGATAGATTACAATTATATAAAAAAAAAATAAAAAAAAATAAAAACAAAACCAGCTAAAACAATAATAATAATGATCATAATCAATAAGGAGGATTAACAAGCTACG
This sequence comes from Mesembryanthemum crystallinum, assembly GCA_030267885.1. Lineage (NCBI taxonomy): Eukaryota > Viridiplantae > Streptophyta > Magnoliopsida > Caryophyllales > Aizoaceae > Mesembryanthemum > Mesembryanthemum crystallinum. The sequence goes on along the minus strand of BSSO01002466.1, from coordinate 11,360 downwards.
TATAAACCATTCAACATAAAAACACGCTAAAATTGTAATAAATTTATTTAATTTGTACTCGAAAACTTATCCACTTAATCAATTGACAAATCAAGTAATGGAAAGAAGAATTATGTCATCGTTGTTCTTCTTAGCCGCATATACCTTCTTGCATCTTGTTCCCTCCACCATGGGAGAATAATTTTCACTGCTACTTGATGATTGGGGATCTGAATCGGTGGCAGAATCGGAGTTGATAGGAGGAGGGTGATAATAGAGGCGGGCAGTTGGAGGGCAATGAGAATGGAAGCGAGCAATAATCCTCATCAATACATCTAGCAATTCTAAGTACTTCCCCATTTCTTTATCCCTCTCCCCTCCCTCTATTTCTCTCCCCCAAAATGATATGAGTAGGGAAGGAAAGGGGATTTAAATTTGTTAGAAGACGTGCGATGCCATATAGAGAGAATATTCCCACAAAGTACAAGAGAAGATTATATATAACCGCTCATCAATCTGTACTTCATTTCCCTTCCTCTAATTTTTCCTTTTATTTTGCATGCGGACCCCTCATTTCTAGACTTCTTCCCCCTTTTACTTATTCCCCTTCAAATTCTTATATTTTATGCGACTTAATTATCCTTTTACTAGTATACAAAAATATCTGATATTAAGATATTGATGACCCACAAAAATCTGTTTTAACCCAAACAAATACGCAAATCAAATGCTTGTCATATTTGATAACTGCTAACCAGGACATATTAATATCATTAGTATTAGCCTCTTAACGAATTCAATAAATTGGCATATATTACTAATTAATATGGAATTTAGTCAACTTATATTCATTATTCAAATTACTTTATTTATATTGAAAATTGATAATCATAATTCATTTGTTTGCCCTTATTACTTAATAACAAATTTACGTACTTTTTCATATTTTCAAAGAATAAATCTCATACTTTTTTTTTTCTATCCTAAAATCATAATTTGTTATTTGAAAATTTTATATTTACTTTTAATGACAATAAACCAAAATAAAATTTTAATAACAACTAATAATTCTTCAGTATATGAGTTACCTACTTAGTAGTTTAGATGACAATTGTGAGTACTAAAACCCATTCCAAGTGGTTCAATATTTCCTACAAATTTCAAATCATCATTATATGTTTGGTACTCTTGTTGGGTTTTCAATATATGATTATCGACTATTTTTGGCTTCGAAATTGAATGATATTAGACCTGTTTTTAGCTAGGTAAATGCATATGAAGAAGAATCTGCTTAATCTTAGCCTAGGAGTTCCCACTATTGGGTTTTTCCCTTTGAACCGATTGTGTGGATTAACATTTGTGGTTAAGGATGTATTGAGAAATCAATTTTCACATAAATTAGGTAGTCATAGTGTCTACTAGATGACACTTATGACTGATTGGTGCAAAGGGATAATGAGCTTATTGCCAACATTAAGTGAACATGCAAGTAAGCACACAAGTTGGATTAACTATCAGTGGGCTTAATTGGTCTTACCTTAACTCGCACTTGAATCAATTGAGGACTCTCCTATATTCTCCATGTATATTTGGGGTGGATTGTATTAGTTCAGGTGTTACAGAGAATCAGATCTGGTGTTTAGCTCTAGCACATTGCGTGTAAGATCATGATGCGGCTTACATGTTAATAACAATAAAAATACGAGGTTTAACGTGTTAATATCAAATACACAACTCTTTAGATCAACCTGCTTGGCCTTAGGTATTTTTCGAACTAATGGCTGTGTTTCAAGCCCAGTCCATAAGTGAATAGAATACCCCACCTAAGTCTATAATCATGGTTTAGAGACATTTTGAGCTAGTTTTTGGTGGGCCTAAATCTTCAAATTAGAATACAACAACAACACAGTGCCCAAAGAACAAAGAAAAAAAAGTTCTGACAATGGACGAAGGAGAAGAAGCACAACTCCAATCCACCACAGTAACAGAGCTACCCTCCTCCACCTCCGGCGACGGCCGCCGGAGAATATGCCCCGCCGGCTGCGACCGTCCCATAAACGTATGCCTATGCGACAAACTTCCGTCGCAGCCATTGTCAACGAGCACCCAACTCGTGATCCTACAGCACCCTTATGAGCAGCGTCACAAGCTTGCGACGGTCCCACTTCTCAAAAAGTGTCTCAATAGTTGTGAAATCGTTGTCGGGCGGAAACTTCGGGTCGGGTCGTCGCCCGTTCTAGATTCTCTCTACCATGATGCTCAATTGGGCCAACCCAATCGCGCTATATTTCTCTTTCCTGGTAAACTCATTTCGTTTCTTTTGGTAATTGTTGATGATTTTAGGCAAATTGCTGATTTGGGTTTTTGATTTTTTGCTGATTGATGATATGATGGTGATTTTAGTTGGTTTTAGAGAGAGATTATATAACCAATAGTTAAGTGATTATTTTGATAGAGTAAGAGTAATGGTGAATGATGCTAATTTTGCCTAATAATACTAAGTGAGGTGGTTGAAGTTGAACCAATTTAGTTTTTAGGTTTAGGGTTTTGCTCTGGGGGCATAATTTGTGGCTGAGTGGGGAAGAACTGATGTATTGAGGATTGGTTGAATGTTGGGTCCTTTGTATTCTAGAGCAGATATTGGATATATAATAAGATTGTTTGGAGAAATTAGAATTTGCGGTTTGAAATTGCGGCCATTTTGGAAATAGTGTCTCTGTAAATGCAAGGTTGGTTGCATACCTTTGAACTCTTGTCTGCCCCACCCCAACACAACACCTGCCCTAGGTGGAAGCCTCATGAGAGGCAATCGTATAATGTTATGGTGTGATATTGTTGCTGTTTTGTCCCTAAAGTTGGAGTTGCCAGAATTTGATCCCGATATCTTGAATCAGGCCATTGAAGAATTCAGTTTTAGATTGCCCATATGGAATAATGTTGATGTTTAAGTCGGTTGGATCTAATCTGTGTTAGTAGGTGGGCATGAGAGTTGCTAAGGTTGGTTCTCAAGTGCTAATTTGACCTGAATCATCTCTTTTTTGAACCTATCCAGGCTGGAAAAGGTGATTGATTTGCGTGAACTTCCCCCTCCCTTTCGAACACAGGCACTGATTCAATGCCCTCGATGGATATCAGCAAGTGGAGATCATCATCGAGTGATTCGTGCACAGACGGATGTGTTATGATTGTATTTGATGGAACTTGGAAACATGCTAAGGAGATGGTGAGTGCAAGTCTTCCATTTTTATCGAAGTTTGCTACTTGTGTACGTTTCGATTGTGATTTTGAGGTTGGTGGTGGGAGCATATATGATTCAGAACTCATCCTGAGGAAGGAACCATTTAGAGGGTGCATGAGTACTATGGAGGCTGTGGCACGAGCTTTGAGAGTTCTTGAGCCTGCTGGGGTTGTAATTGAAGAAAAATTGATTGACGTTTTGAGGTCGATGGTTCGTTTGCAAGCCTGCTATTTAAAGCATGTGAAGCCAAGGCCAAAGTTGTTGAAGAAGAACATGGAGAGGAAGAATCAAGTTGATTCTACAGGTCAGTTAATACTATGCAGTGCTAGTATTCCTTTGTTTGCTTGATGAATCCTTTCATGGTAATAAGTAATAACTATAACTAATAAGTTGATATCTAGTCACTGTTAACTGTCAGAGGTTACCTTTTCACCAAAAAATAAAAAAGAAAACTGTCTGCGGTTACTTTGCCCCTATTGCTAGTGCATTGTGGTTGCCGATATTATTAAATGACGTTTTGTCAAGTTTCTAGGATTTTGAGCTTCTCCTTCACAAATCTCTTCTCCCCTCAACTTAACCCTTCCCTTCACTTCCTCCTCCTCCAAGAGCTTCTAAGAAGCCAAGTTAGAGCTGGAAAATTGAAACTCTATAATGGAGCTTCAATTTCTAGCCCTATTATGGCTTCGTAGAAGCTCTTGGAGAAGGAAAAAGTTAAGGAGGGTGGTGGAAGAAGAGCGAGATTTGTGAGGGAGAAGTTCAGAGTGCTAGAAACTTGGCCAAGCAACCTCTTACATGATTTAAGAAAAAAAGCATTGATAAGCATCAGAATTAGCCTATGTGAGAGTTAGATGATATGGCAATGCGAGTGAATAAAATTGCAGGGAGAGTTTTGGACTCTAATTCCAATATTCCATGTATAGGCACATCCTGCACCGTAATTGCTCTTGAAAATGCAGTATCGGTGGGCAGAACTTACAAGATTAACTCATCAAGTAGTTTCTTTGAGTTGTTTGATGCTTCCCTTGTTTGGTTTGTTTTATCCTTTTGGCTTTCTGCTGATGAAATTCTGCTCCAGTGCAGTAAACCAGGAGTTCTCTTGAAAGTCTTTGCTTTTCCCTTTCAATCAAAGAGCAGTCTAACTTGTTGAAAGATCTTCTAGTTTCTTTTTGTTTTCATTTTTAAATTGACAGTACTCTTCACTTCTGCAATTTGTAGATTGAAGCACTCCGATTAATGCTCACGTATCCGGCTATCTGGGGAATCCATATCGCGCAATATTGTTATTGTTTTGTAAATTGAAGCATGATGACAACCAAGACAAGCTGAGTGATGAAGTGCATTGCTTCAAAGAAAAGTTCTAAAGATCATAGTGCAATCTTTTAGATTATGCTGAGAAATCCATGTACTTAATGTAGATTTAATTTTTAGAATTTTTTCGGAGTAGAAGTTCTCCATGTATAATACAAGGAGCATAATTGAGTGAACCATATTGGCGGGGATGACAGACGTGTTTCATACCCAAGTCCTATCACATATTCTAAGAACTTTATCAGTTCATCTAGTAGACATTTTTGTTACTTCTTTTTTTGTTTGGAAATAATATATTTTTGGATAGTGAAGTGAAGGTGGCTACATTTCCGTATACGACATGATTGGATGAAATAACATACTTCTTTATGTTCATTTCTTTTGATTCCAAGGAGAGCAGATTTTCTACCTTTGAAACAAGTGAAAGTACATTAATGGGACAATGAACGGAAGTTATCCACCAAATTACATATATCTATCTTGCTAAATTATGGAAATATAAAGAAGAAAATTGCACTATTAGCACCCACTTGGTTGCAAATCTTGCGGTCGAGTCGAAATGATCGACATATTTACCCTAAAATGAGCAATACTCCCTCTGAAAATTGCTATCTGTTTGTTACTACTCAAAAGTATGATTGATAGTTTTACCATGTAAGTTCACTAACCTCTAATTTTGTATCGAATTATCCTAAACCTTAATGTGTGGTAAGTTATCTTTGGACCAACACTTCTAAATTTTGTACCAAATTACAACCATAATCTGGCTAAGTTGACTTCAAACAATTTTTCATAGAAGAATAGGATGAAAGGTTACAGAAGTTGAACTGTGGGTGCAACAAGAAAATTTATCTTTGGTACACAAACTCAATCTTTCGTCAATGAGTACAGACAAGTATCAAAAATGGAAGGCAATGAATTAGAGATGGAATGTTATAGTACTTCTATCACCTGATAGCCGAGGGTGTGGAAAATAAACAACAAAAGGAACTCCCAAGATTTTGAGTATTCCACAACTCGAACCTCAAAACTGTAACGATACCATCTTAAATAGATTAGACGCTTCTGATTTACAGGACTGAGAACCATGAGTTGATCAATTGAGCAACATAGCCTGATCATCATCAACTATTTGGTTCACCACAATTTATTCCGCTTCTGCAATCTCCAGTAAATTAGGAAGCAAGCAGTAATCCACTGCTAAGCAGAAGCATAAGTTCGCTCAGGTGGATCTCATATATTTGAGTCATTAATCAAGTCCCATCCTCGGTGTCTGAAAGTAGGAAGTCCTGAATTTTCTCCCTGCACACAGAAAACAAGTCTTTAGCAACTTATTTACCAACAGGATGACTCAAATCATAGTAATCAGCACAAGACGCAGAATAGTTTGTACTTTCCTATTTCTTTTTACATTTTACCTGCTGCCAGGAGGTTTTTTTTTTTTTGGGGNAACCAAGAGGCAAGTGCCTCAATGATTATTCCTTCACTTCACATCCTGGAGCTCAGGCGTTTGAAACCCGACTCCCCCGTGGGAAGAAGGGGGGGAGAGGGGGAGGTATGCCTTAACAGTTGGATCTTGGCCCATCTGGTTTCCAGCCTCTAGGCTGGGGTTTCTTGTGGGCTTGGGTTGGGTTGTCCCCATTCCACTCTAGGCCCTACAGGAACAGGTCCTTTGGGCTCGTTAGTCGCTAAATATTTTATTTATTTCTAATTTTTTTAAAGGCCTCCATCTGCCAATGAGCTATTAGCGAGATAGCAGTAGCTCAGATATAACAAAGCACAATAGCATCTCTAACATCATATACCATATCATAAGATTCATAACTCAGAAGGCGAAGAAAGTTATCCACTTATTTTCTGTGTTTAAGCTGGTACTTGCTAAACCAACCAGAATGGAATTATCAGATCAATTCACTTAGAAAACACCTCTCCAACCTTTCCTGGTGTTCATTGACCACAATCCTATGATGCATGGACGCTCTCAAGTCTCAAGCATCGTGTGTCACTGTGTAACATGTGTCGGAAATCAGACATGACAACTGTTTCACATGATGTTCAAATGACAATACTTAATTAGCATAAAAGTTTGTGTTTTTCGCATTTCCACATCTCCGAATTTCCGTATCTGGTTCCCTTGTCCGTGCCAAAATAGCCACCATCCAAAACCCATTCCCAGATAGTGCAAGGAGTCTAGTTTCTAGGATAAAAAAGGCTTTTTAAGCCAAAAGAACCCAATGACTACTCACACAACACAGGTGATCAATCTGAATAGATAGTGATTTGTAGTACCTCCAACCACAAACCTACAGTTCTTTCTACAGTCACTAACTAGTTCCAGAAACAACACTACCTAGACCCTGCCAGCTACAGCATACAAAGAGAGTAATTAAGTTAACTAGTTTGATTCAGGATTCAATGCAAAGTCTGTAATTGCACATCACTTACCTTAGAAATCTATGGTCACCAGAGCTGCTGCTAAATGTTGCTCGGGAGATTATGGGCTGGGGCAGTAGTGAGTAGAACTGCTCCATTGCTGGTGGATCATCAGGAAGTATTTGAAATCTGCAACTTGAGCAGCAAGTAGCTCCAAAGGTATCAGGGCTCTGCTCCTCATAAGCAGGAGGGACTAAATCTGAGGAGTCAGATTTGTGAAGGGGGCTGTTGCACAAGAAACAAAATGATTCTGGAGGAGTAGACTCTTCTGGCTTAATATTGAACTTCTTTTCACGCTTTTGGGACTTCAGGCGAGCTTCAGGGTCATCAACATCTGCTAGTCTATTGAAACTGAATGGTGTAAGCTTCCCAGCGGTCCTCACAATCGTGCATTCGCGAGAAGGATTTTCTTTCTAAATGAACAAAGTTTCTATAAGGATACTGCCCAAGAATTGTATACTCATTCCACGTGAAAATAGACTAACAAACTCTATACCTGTAAAAGTGATACAAATGATGAAACCAGAGCATTGATCCCAGATTGCTGACCATCAACTGTTGCCAGAGTCTTCAAACTGCCCTGTCAAAATAGTTCAAGAGAACCGTAAGGGTGACAACCTTGAGTTTCTTCATATGATCTGATTTCTATTCTCCAAATTATTCTAATATGGCCTAAATTATAAACATAAATGAGCGTTTAACATAAGCAAGTAAAGTGAAGCACAGGCAGAGAGGATTCGTAGACAAACCCATCAAGCTGACAAAGCATGTTGAGCTCCTGTGCAAGGCAATCACGAAGTGGAAGCAATACAGGGACCTCCCATCTTGCATCAACATATTGTATATCTGCTGGTAAGGAGTAGCCCTGACCCTGCCAAACCATTATTTAAGAATACAAGAGTTCAGAAAACTTCTTTCATGACTTATCTTATACTGGAACTCTCAGTACTGTAAATAATATAAAAGATTTAACTAGAACTCAAAAAAGTAATTCAAAACTACTGCAAGAAGCCAAGGACCAACCTTTACAGTCGCCGAAAGGACATGACGAGCAATACTTGACGTGCATGATCCTAGCACCAATTTGCTATACCCATTTTCAACAGCAACCTGTACAATAGAGTCATCAAATACTTATAGGACCATCTGACCAGAGTGAAACTTGCAGCAACAGATGATGTACAGTGTAATACCTTTTGCAGACATAACATACGAAGGTGTGTAACAAGATCTTCTTTTCCAGTATCGTCCCTAACAGCATCTAACAGCTTTCTCAACCTATCTCTACCATCACTATGATTTGAGGAGAAGATACTTTCAAGAGGCACCACATATAGCTCCTTGTCTGGAGAGGCTAGACCAGTAACAACGGTCTTGACATGTCGAATTGCTTCAGCAACTTCCTCAGCCGGAACAGAAAATGCAAAACTTTCATCAATGAAAGCAACTCCCACCCCAAAAACTGGTAAAGATTTATCTCTACTTGCGTCAAAGTTCTTTTGAGCTTTATCTTGCATCTCATGCACGAATTGCAAAGCCACCCTGATACATATTGAATTCCACTTGAGAACAAAAAATTTAACACTTCTTGAATGTATAAAGTTGTTCTGCAAGACTGCAAACTAGGGCAGGCCACAACCAAACCCCGACCACTGAACCTGGGTGATGAGTGTAGATAGTCGCACACTTGACGGGCTGCACCCAACGACCCCAACCAGGTTATGTATTTCTTGCATTTATTATTAATGAAATTCATACACTAAACTCATTTGAAGATTATATTCTTCATACTACAAGTCACCCCTAGTCAGTGTGCTTTATACACATTGTGATCAGAACTAACATATACCTTCAAACACAAAGCGAATGGAGAAGTATAATTGAATCAAATATGCACTTCCCGATATTCTCTCTATTTACAGTGTGTTTGGTTTTATAAGATGATAAGAAATGAAAAAGAAAAGAAGGGAAGAAAAGAAAAGTAGTTTTCATTTCCGTTCTTTCGAATATGAGAAGGAATTCAAAGAAAATGAGCTCATTTTCCTACGTTCGATTGGCTAATAAGAAAGAAAATGGAAGGAAACTAAAGTTTTTTACTCCCTCCGTTCTCTAAAGAAGGTGACGCTTTGGTAATCCGCAACTCACATATTACGAAGCGTCAACTTGTTTATAGAATGGAGGGAACAATTTTTACAACTCATTGGCTTCTTTACCGTCCAATTCCCACCGACTTGGTAGGAAAGTGATGAGGGATTTTTATCAGTGATCCTTTCCTACCAATTCTTATCGATGTATTTCTCATCCCTTTCCTTCCAAGCATAGGAAAAGTACCTACTATTTCCCGTCACTTCCTTTCTTATCATTTCCTATCAAACCAAGGAATCAAACCAAGCAAAGTATCAACATACAATTGAAAAGCCCATTTCCAGCAATAGTACTGTGTATAGCTGAAGATAACAGCAGCAGCAACAATAACAACAACAAGCACTACTCAATTGGCATTAATAAGTTTACAATATAAGGAAATTAATTGGCCTCCTCGGCCCTCGCTACTGCACTACTGAATTCAAAAACCATGCTCAAAACACAAGCTTCAGCTACACTACCAAAAGATCATCACCACAAATCTCTCTCCAAAATTTCGAATTTTCATTGTCGCAATTTAGAAAGCATTAAAGTGACAAACAAATTACCTAGAAGAAGGTCCGGCGGAGAAAGCGACGAGAACCTTATCGGTAGAAGAAATCATAGCGTAGGAAGTGACGGCGAGCCTGAATTTGCCGAACAGTGAGCCACGGAAGCAATCGGCGCAAAACCTGCCGTCATCGCCACCGCCGGAACCACCGGCAAGGGCGTCGCTGACCTTGCATTTGACGCACAGATTTTGTTGACTGAGTGAAGGTTTATTGGAGGGGACATGGCGGCGATGGCGATCTTCATCATCGCCATTGTCGTAGTTGTTGCAACCTCCTGATTGGCAAGCAGTTTTGCCACACGCCATAGATGGATGCTCTCTCTCTTTCTCTCGTCGGGGATTTTGGGGTGAAGAGAGAGAGATTTGTTAAGGTTGAAAGTGGCGCAATAACTGCAGGGTTTGGGGGTGTTGTTCGGTAACTTGAACTTCGGTTATGGAGTAGTTAGGGTTTAAGGAACAAGTTCATGCTTTTGCATTTTAAAAGTACCTACGGTCACAACTATTGACAATTGTACATTAGTCTAAAGTAACAACTCCGGTTNACAACTCCGGTTAAAAAAAATCCGATTTTCACATTTTGAGCTACTTTTTATCGGAAATTTCCGGTAATACATCTTAATTTTGGCCTAATATCATTGATGTTCACGCTTTTTCAAATAATGTCAATGGTACTTTGAACTTTAACTTTAACGTTTTATGTACTTAATGGTTGACGCAGCTCCTTTCCGTTAGATTTTTTTTTTTTTTTTACTATTTGACTTATTTAATTTATGGGGTACAGTAAAATGACTGATATACCCTTACTTGCCTTAATTACACAACGGTTAAGTATTTGACAGGCCTTTCCCTTATAAATCGACCCACCCACCATTGTCAGACCTGCCAAAACTTTCTTTAAGATTTATAAGAGGAATGTTTGTCAAATACCTAATAGTTGTGTAATTAAGGCAATTAAGGAGCTTCGTCAACCATTAGGATACGAAAAACGTTAAAGTCTAAGTTCATGGGTACAAATATTGTTAAAGTCAAAGTTCAGAGGTACCATTGACATTATTGAAATAGCGTGAACACTACTGGTATTAGGCTAAAGTTCAAGGATATCATAGGAAATTTTCGATTTTTTATTCGTTTTTAACTATTATTGAGTTAAAAAATTTGACTAATTGGATCTTACAAAAATAAACGGAAGAAAATGATAAAAAATATTTTTTGTCGGAGCTTTGGCCCAGAGTTGTAATATTTGGACCAATATGCACGAGTTATGATTTTATAAGACTTACTTGTGATCAGAGTTACTTTAAAAATCAAGTGGCAAAAAGGGTCCTATTCTACCCATTTGGCATTTTGGCGTAGGACATATAGTAGTAGTAGAAGTCTAGAGCTGGCAAATCGGATTTTGTCGTGTTGTTCTGCATTGGTGTTAATTTTTGATCGGTCTTAAAATATAGGAAAATTTGTCGAATACTACCTTAACTTTGTCAGTTTTTGTGGTCAACTGCCTTTTAAGTTTTTTTTGGCATAAAACTACCTTATAAGTTACAAAACCTCGTAAAAGACTACCACATACGAAAATTTGGTTGATGGTGTTATGTTTGTGCATTGTTCTATATGAATTACCTATTTTGCCTAGGGTTGTCAAAAGATGACACGACACGACAACACGACACGACTGGACACGAATATAACGGGTTAGTGTTGAGAGTTTAC
>BSSO01002465.1:0-19273 GCA_030267885.1 Mesembryanthemum crystallinum | reverse complement strand
TATGTACAGGGACTAGTGCCATCCATACACACTACATGGCCTGCAATTGAGCATAGACAATGTGCTAGGCACATTTACACCAACTGGAGGAAAAAACACAAGGGGAGAGTGCTTGAGAAACAATTTTGGAGGTGTGTGAAGGCAACCTCCATGGGAATGTTTGAGATTGAAATAGCTAAGATGGAGGAGTTATCAGAAGAAGCTTATGAGGACTTCTTAGCAAGGGATCCTAACACATTTTGTAAGTCACATTTCAAAGTCCATAGTAGCTGTGATTGTGTTGATAATAACATGGCAGAGACCTTTAACTCATTTATCCTATTAGCTAGATATAAGCCCATAGTATCAATGCTAGAGGATATTAGGCTTTCACTGATGGATAGAATGAGAAGGAAAAAGAGTCTTGCTGAAAAATTCATTGCTGGTGTGGCCCCTAGAATAAGCCATAAATTAGAAGAGGCTTATGGAGAGCAAATGAGCTGTGAGTGTAGGTGGAATGGGGAGGATTCAGAGCATGGATTTGAGGTGGTGCACAACACTGTTAGCCATGCTGTAAACTTGGAGAGGAGAACCTGTTCTTGTAGGGTTTGGGATGTAACTGGCATTCCATGTTGTCATGCAATGAGTGCTATTTTGTATATGCAAAAACAACAGAGGAATTCCTTGCTAAGTGGTACACCAAGGCCAATTATGTGGAAACATATTCCAATTTGCTTCAACCAGTCCCAGGGAACACATTCTGGGATAAGGAAGGAAGTGGTGATGTACTCCCACCTGACATGTTGAAGAAGAAACCTGGCAGGAGGAAGACTGCTAGAAGAAAAGACCAGGATGAGCCTCCAAAAAACTCCAGAAAATTTACAAGGATAGGCCTTCCAACAAGATGCAGTCATTGCAAGAGCACAGAACACAACATCAAGTCTTGCCCAACTGCCCCTCCTAGATCAAAGGTAAACTACACTAACATATATTTTTGTTTTTGTGCTTTTTGTGTCTCTCTAACCTTATAATTATTCTTTGATTTAGGACAAACAACCAATAGCAACACAGGGTGATTGTAATACAAAGAAGAGGGGGAGGCCTAAGGGTTCCAAGAAAAGAATAGGGAGGTCAGATGCTGAAGCCAGACCTGATGTTCCTCTTCCAAGGGAGTATGTGGCTACTGCAAGGCATCACAAAGGAAGACCAACCCTTGGTCCAACCCCACCAACAAGACCATGGTTGGAAACTATCTCTGAGACAGGTTCTGGAAGAGGCAGAGGGAGGCAATCAAGTGGAAGAGGCAGCGGCAGACACCGAGGGAGAAGCAATGCTCCACCTGTTGGCATAGGACTTTGGCATGGGCCTGATGGTCAGATGGTTTTCACAAGCTCTTCAAATGCTCCACCTTTGAACATGTAGTCAATTTGCTCATAACAGTAGATGCCACTTAACTTATTTATTTTGTTCATTTTGTGAGGATTGTGGTGAATCATTTTGGGTTGTATGCTACTATTTATGACATGGTTGTTCCATGTAAAAACAGCTAGCTTAATTAGAAAGCGTGTTTTGTGTTACAAATGAAGTAGATGCTATTGAATGTAACACAATTTTTTGTGATTTTCATACAATCAATTTCAGTGGCAATGAATAGATTGAGAAACTCCTCAATCAAATTTTTCATTTCATAAACTTGAGTACATGATATTGTCCCCCTCCCCTTACAATTGAAGCTTCAAAAGTTGACACAGTGACTACACCTCCCTCTCCCCATCCCCTTACATTACAATCTTACAAATGCAAAGAAAAACAACAATAGACACAATTATAACTACAACTGTTGGGAACCTACCCCCACATTCAGACCTCTGCTTCTTAGCTTGCAGCTTAGCCACCTCTTTCTTCAACCTAATCACCTCACCCTTGTAGTGTCTAACATCATGCTCATAGGAAGGCAACACATTTTCTTTGAAATTCACCACTCTACTCATCTCATGCAACTCATCACTTATGAGAGGAATTAGTTGACTTGCAGCATGACACATTGGAGGATCAACCCACATCCACAAACCACAACCCCATGTCCATCATTGGCACAAAGTCTGAACCTCCTTCCAGGGTTTTCATCAGTGAAAGATGTGAAGCAATCTGCCTCCACCCTACACCCACAAATCACCTTCCTCTCTGCCTTTGCTAATTCATTCCATCTGCTTATACACCTCAAATTGTTCAACCCAAAGCCACGCCTACCCTGTACGAAGTGGTTGCACAAATTCATTCAAGAATTTACTCAAAATTTCACAAAATTTAATTAATTTAAACTTACCCCAATGCTGCCAGTGCTCTTCTGCGAAATCCCTTTATCACGAGCCATAACTACACTCAATTCTTGTTTGATGTAGTGCGAATACCCCTAATCCACCAAAACCCTAAGTTCTCTTTCAGAAATTTGCCCTCTATTGATCGAATTTGAAGCTTCTATGGTGTTCCCCCTTTCAGTAAGAGGTGAACCCTAATTTATAAGGAATAACGTATAATAGGGGAATAAGGGAAACTATTAATGTGGGAAATGTAATAAAGGAATTTAGGGAATTACAGAAAATAAGGAATAAATAAGAAGAATAGGGGAAAAAGAGAAAAATAGCCAGAAAATATTAAAATAATCAAGATTCCCTCTCCGGGCAGTTTAAACTGTTTAAATGACGCCGGAGCTCATTTAATATACGCATATGACGCCGGAGTTATTTAAAATACCAACTTGGTTCAGACCTCTCATTTAAAATACCAATCTGGTCATTTGGGGATTACTTAACTGACTATAACATCTTAAGAAGGGTCCCACAAAAAAGAAAAAAAATAAATTTATAACAGGAGTAATTAGTGAACAAGCCCAATCAGTCGTCACTGAGATTCAACGCATGGGCAGGATCTGAGGCTGAGAGAGAGAGAGAGAGAGAGAGAGAGAGCATGGTAAAACCCTAACCCTAATTCATGTCACTCCTAGTCCTATCCTATATAAACCACAAACTATCATTCAGCTTCCTCAATCAACCGTCTCTCTCGCCTCTTCCCCCAACCCCTTCCTTTCATCTTCTCTTCTCTTCTCATTTCGTGTTTTTGTTGTAAGTTTTTGTTTTTTATTATTATTTTTCAATTTATGCTATTCGAAGAGAGGGCAGTGATGATTGAAAACTACCTATTTTCTGAGATTATCACTTTGATTAAGAATTTACCAATGGATCCTTCTGAGCCCTCACTCTCTCAATCTCAATCTCAATCTTCTTTTTCTGGGTTTTTGAATTAATTTTTGTACATTCAATCGATTTTGAATGAATTCATATTTGATTGAATTCGTTTGATGATTGATTCTTCAATTCAGTTTGGTGGGTAGCCATTGATGTGATGAGTAATTTGTCGGAATTTTTCATATGTCGACTTAAAACCAATTCCCAGACTACAATTATCTGATTCAATGGCTTCTTTTTACTAGCTTTTTCAAAAATTGATTTACTTTTTGGCTTTTAATCCTCGCGAAGCGAAATGAGGAAATCTTTATGACCTGAATTTGTTCGATGTGGAAATATACCATTATGGTCTTCAAAGTTCTCTGATTGCTGCTTTGCTTTTCTTTTATTTCCATTGTAAGTATTTGAGTTGTTTTGTTCTTTTGAAATGTATTTTGAGTTTTTACTCAAATCAATTGTTAAATTGAATGTGAGATTGCACCAATAATACATAGCTTGTCCTCAGAATGTGTCAAAGGCTATACGAGCTTGGTGCCAAACCAAATTATTCTCTCTTCAACTATTTGGGCTGTTTCCTTTTTCCATGGCTATTCGCCCTAGATTGAGATTGAACATAGTATCCAATTTGCATAACAAAAGTTAATTGCATTTGCTAAATTGAATGAGGTGCATATTCAACTGAAAATTTTAAAATTTAAATTGATTGAATAGATTTGGATTTGAATTGATTGTAATATGTTCATTTCAGCCTAAATGATTTCAGAACAGATCTGAACTGAAAGTAAGTTGCATAAGTTAAATCGAGCTGAAAGTAAGATGGAACTGAGATTATTATTTGGTAAACTGAAAGGAACTGAGATTATTTGGTAAACTGAAGTAATTTGCGTGAACTACTCTTGTTGAAATGAACGAATTAGGACGTTGAAATTAGTTCGTTGAAATGAACACCATCTCTGGCATATGACACAATTCTATGAGCTAATTGAGCCAAGTGAAGTTATGTTCATGTCAATTAAAGGAGAATTTGATAGAACCGAAATGCCATATGAAAAACAAGAATGACAAAATGGATAGCATATTAATGAAGTTTATAATTGGAGAAGACAATACTTGAAAAGTTAAAGCTTATTGTCACTAACATAATGAAGTACAACAACAGTTAGAATTCTCAACATGAAGAAGGGTGCATTGGCAAAAAAAAAAAAAAAAAAACCATGCCAATGTCAAATAAGATTTGACCTTAGCAGTTATGATGACATTGTCTGTTACCAATCTATATACCTTCTATAAACCAATAAAAAACATACATTAAGATTCTGACATTCACTCAGATAATACTGCTGTTACATATCCCTTCCAGGAGAAGGGATTTTTCAACCCAAAATTTGTATAAATCAACCTGGCGTTCATCCATAAACCAATTTGCAGAGGTTAGTTTTATTTGAGCCTTTATTCTTTGCTTTCTCAATGGGTGCGGGGTCCCGGTTTACAAGGAAGACATATGGTTGGGATGCGACAATCGCAGCTGGACAGTGACTTGGACAACATTCGCTACTGTTCCGAGGATCTCCTTCTTGGCCTCTTCGGCCATCAACATTGCATCACTGAATCAAAAGTAGTTAGAAAATATGACCATACATACATAAGGCTAGAAGTGAATCAGTTGAAGATTGATTTCCACAGCATGTACCTGATTATGATGTCAGGGGGCATGGAGACCTCAACCTCTAGCATAATTTTGTTTTGCAACATGTGGGGTGTTATGTGCTCCACAGCCATTTTCTGGAAAAATAGGTTAGCTTTTATGAATTAGTACAGAATACAATACTTCAGAAAATAGAGTAAACTAGACAAATTTGAATACGCCGAATTGCCAGATGGGTATTTTACTTCTGTGCCAAATGAGTATTTTTAATGGACCAAAAGCGGGTTTTTTTTGGGAATTAAAGTGATTTTGGGTGAAAAACCGTAACAAGGAAATGTATTTCAGTATCAAAGAAATAGGAGAACTGCACTTTTGGACACCGGCGGCAAATTTTTGGGCTCATATGCGCATTAAAAAATACTCATTTGGCACCAGAATTTTTTTTTAAATACCCAAGTGGCGAAGGGTGGTCATAAAAAATACCCACCTGGTAATTTCGGCGAATTTGAATAAAATAACTAACTGAATTTTAAACAAGGCAAGCAAGTAAGCAACTTGCGTGAGAACATTTGTTTCAAAGTACCTCCGAAGAAGTTTTATTCAGTACCCCTGTGGTTTAGCTAAATGCAATGGGGTTTACCCTGAAACTCTTTTGAAATGTCTAGCACTTGACATTTATTTGATAGTTGACTTTATTTACTGATAATAGGCCTTCTTAGATAAAAAAAAAAAAAAAAGATAACTTTTCTTTNGGTCGTCATGAGGTATTCCTCTGAAGGCTTGCTCCTAATGAATTAGCTTTGAAGATTGTTGTCAAACTCTAAACAGTAACTGGTCGTAGAAGATGGGTAGATCAATTCAGAATCCAACTATCCATGTATTAATGTTTGGTAGATGACTTTTTAGGCTACCTTGTTGGATTCTGAACAAGCCAACTAACAGTAACTGGTCGTAAAAGATGGGTAGATCAATTCAGAATCCAACTATCCATGTATTAGTGTTTGGTAGATGACTTTTTAGGCTACCTAGTTGGGCAAATAAGCCAACTTTAAAACGTCAAAGGGGTAGCTTTTTTAGAGAAAGAAGCTATTTAACCTGAAAGCTAATAACAAACAACTAATTTTACCAAACATCATCTAAGATCAAACCAACTACCAACTGGCCAGCTAATGTAAGAAGTTGACAACAATCGGTTGATCAAACAAGCTATCAAATACCAAGCTACCAGCTGCTAGCCAAACAAGGCCATAGTAGTTTTAAACATAGTAAGATCTTTTCCCTTAATTGATGATGTCATCTGCACAACCTCTCATCAGATTGCCATATCAAGCTCACTAGAAACTGGTATGTCTTCAATGACGCTGCCTAGTTCCTGGTAACAGGTAATGCCCTGTTTATGAGTTTTCAGCTGCTTTTTCACCTCACTTCTACAGGTTTTTCCTAATTGATTAGATTCTCTGTATTCAGATCTATTTATTAGAGGTTGGCACTTTTTTGTTAGTATTTTGTGTAATTATTTTGAGGAATTGAGAGCTTTGAAATTCTGGAATTTCTAGCGGTTAACTGTGATACATGGCCATGGATTGCAATTCCATCCAAGTAGATATGTTGTGAGGAGGAGGATTTAATTTCTTATTCTTTTGGAGGAACCAGAGGAGCTGTTTTTCATGTTAAGGCTCTAAAAGATCAAGGTAGTTGTCTGTTTAAGCAAGCTAGATTCGAACATGCTGATACCTGTTATAAAAGAGCTGCTAAATTACTACCTTTGGCCTGCCTATGTGACAAGAAGAAAGTTTCAATTTTTTTAAATGATTTTTCCTTGAACCTGAAGCCGCTTCTATCATTAATTTACATGGTTACGAGCAAGTCAGAGACCTCTGTTCAATTGCATTGAGTAGGAGCCTACTCGCACAAAAGTTTTGCACAGGAGAGCTGTTGCTTTATATTGGAATTAGGCTTCTTTGACGATGCCCGTAATAGTTTGACTAAGGCTGTTCAAGAAGGATCTATTGAACTTAAGAACAAGGATATGTTGCTATTGAACCTAGGAACAAGGTTGTGAAACTGCTGAGTTTTACAGGGGGGTTATATAGGATACAACTGTACCCCCAGCACCTCCACAAGAAAAATTAATAGTGTACCCCAGCTGCCCAGCACTTCTCCTGAAAAAGAAAGAAGCTGGCCATTACTTTTTGTTGTTCACTTGAAAAAAATTTGTACCGCCACTGTCACATTCTAGATCTGCCACAGAAGAAGAGTCTTATCCATAATGAAGGTTTGGGTTTGGAGTCCTGATAACCTCACTAATACAGCGACATACCAAGCTTCAACAGTGAGGGATCTTGAAGGTTTTGTACATGAAATTCTTCGAGTTAGAGCCACCTTGCTTATTGTACCAGTCCACTAGTGAGAATATTTTACTCAGAAAAGAGGTCCACGGACATTCTCAAATGACTGATGGGACCTCATTGGCTATTGGTTACCTGATCACTTGGTTTCTCCAATATTCTTCCCCACAAAGAAGCACGCTCTCTCTACATCATATTTGCTTCTAGGGTTCAAGCTCTAGTTCGTGTTCTTGTGTGTGAGGTTAATTTATTTTGTGCTCTGCGTTACATCCAGTCAAAAACAAACAAAAAAGTGTATATGATAAATTTTTTCCTATTCCTTTTTCCAAGTTTCACACTTGAAAAAGACCATCATATAGATATATTCTAATGTCTTGTAATCACAATGATGTATTTGGATGATTCCTATGCAAAAGCAACGTGCTTACTGTTTTCAGCAAGGATTTTTTTTTTTTGGTTGGGGACTTCCTATGAAATGAAAGGCGTTAGTAAGACATTTGGAAGACGTATGCATGGGACAATTTTCAAAAATTTGGGGAAACCTTATACAAACAACTTAGGGCCCGTTTGGTTCAACTAATAGGAATGGAATGGAATGGAATCATAAAAGAGAGGGAAAGGGTATTGATAACCCTTATTTTTATAGGTTGTTTGGTTTAACTCCGGTATGGAATCACTTGTAGTTGATTCCCTTATTTATTGTTTGGTTCAAGTCATAAAAGGGTATAACAAATATTTTTTTCACACAAAGATAAAATAAAATTACTGTTAAATTAATATGTAACAATTTGGTCAACAACAAAAGAATATTTAAATATAAAAAAGAACTTTGGATGATTGCTTGTTGGCGTAAGAAGGCCCCCCAAAAAAAGGAAAATGAAACATTGAAAAAGCAAAATTAAAATTCCAAAATACGACCTTGCGGTCCTTCAATGGCGACGAAGCTTCAGGAACGCATAAAATAGAAAATGGTTAGAAATTATCAAAATGATGTACTCATTGGCCTTCAATCATCAAAAATAGTTAATCTTTTTTAAATAAAAAATCAATAAACAACAAGAAATTTCCCACTGAAGATTTCAAATCTAGGAATGAAAATGCCAGGCCTTGCTGAGGAGAGAGAAAATCGACGGCAGCTATGGGTACAGAGTACTTGCCGGAGCACGACTGCGTGAGGATTGTAGGGTGGTTGGACAGAGAAAGAAGGAGATGGAGATACAGGAGAAGGGAGGGCCTTTTTTGTTTCCTAAGAAACGTAAACTGAAACCCATGGGGGGATCAGGGTATCAAATGGCCTGATTGTGATTCAGCTAAGTAATGGATTTGGTTACTGTATCTGTCCAACCAAACAGTCTGAAATGGAATAGGCAAGTTGATTCCGTTTCAGGCCATTGAATTTGGCCAACCAAACAGGCCCTTAAAGTGGAATGATGTGTATTTTGCTAGACTACAAAAGCAGCCACAAAATTTCCTTGGTAATTAAAAGATGCCAGCAAATAGGAAAATGTGGCCAGGAGCGAGACAGGATAGAAGCATTTACCTCCGAAAATTTTGACAAGAATATGCCAGATACAATATTATCTAAATCTTTGTGCTCTAAGTGGAAACCATCATTCTGTTTCTCAGCTCCTTCAATGTTTTTGTCCACATCAGCACTCTCTGTTGATATTTGAGAGAGCGAAGGATCTGCAAGAGCAGTTACACAATTGAAAAGACCATACAAGGAAAAACAAGCAGTGACAATGAATTCTTATATATTACAACAGTGCCACATCAAAGCCATACATAACAATATCATACAATGATTCAGAAGCCGTAGGGTAAAGAAACCAAGCTATTAAATCTTTTAAAAATGTTGCTCAGAAGTCCATTATGCGATGGCGTGTTTATGTACAGATCTTCTTATCGTAAAGAAAAACAAGGGAAAGCTCAGGTTTTCAAAGCTAG
This sequence comes from Mesembryanthemum crystallinum, assembly GCA_030267885.1. Classification (NCBI taxonomy): domain Eukaryota; kingdom Viridiplantae; phylum Streptophyta; class Magnoliopsida; order Caryophyllales; family Aizoaceae; genus Mesembryanthemum; species Mesembryanthemum crystallinum. The sequence continues at coordinate 10,109 of BSSO01002465.1, read as the reverse complement.
GCCAAACACGCTCTTAATGAGGCCATGATAATTCAACACTGCACTTGACTCTATCGTGTAGTGTCTTCTCAACATGTACGTGTGTACAGCCACAATGATTGGCTGGTTCAAGGATGTGGTGCAACTTAGCTTACTTCCTCCCTACTGCACTTAATGAGGCCATAACAACGCGACATTGATACCTAGACTTTTTTTCGGGACCCTAACCTTTAGTGTCTTTTGAATGGGTCTTTCACAATTTGGACAGTATTGTGGCTCTAAAGTCACAATATCCCCACTTGTCTTGAACATAACATTTTAAAAGAACCTAATCATTGTTTCTTCTCTTTGCAACATATAATCAAATTAGTAGTATTATTGGTTCAGAAAACTTGTTAGTGAAAAACCAAAGCAACAAGTCTTCCGAGTCTCCTAGACTGAACCAGCTGCTTCAATGTTAATCCAATCATGAAAGCTAACCAACTGGTGCTATCAATACCTAGATTGAAGCTGTCAGATTGGCAAATCCGGGAACCAGACGGCTGTTTCAAAGTTCCAACCAATCACATCCAAAATTCTTCTTTAAATCCTGTTTACTCATCCAAAATTCAGATCATCCGTACCCTCTTACCATATTTTTCTAATTTCAACAGCAACCAGGCAACAAAGATTTTGCTTCATTTATTCGAGTTCACTTTCGGCCAAAAATTGACCTCCAAGTCCTTAACTTCTCATGACAGCAATTGTAACCTTTTAATGTAGCCAACATATTAAGAACAAAATAATACAGGACTGAGAACTTATCTACCTATGTGTATGAAGACTTCAGCTACTTCAGGATGAGACTCGTGAATACGACGCCTCACAGTTTCACCAATATGATGAGCTGCACTAACACTGGTAAAGGGATCAACCTGCGAGGAGAACATTATTGCAATATAAAGTTGTCAAAAAAGGACCCAACCAAAACTACTACCCAAAGCCACCCAGAATTGGGTTCTGAACAAAGAATTTGAACCCAAAACCTGAGTTATTTGAAATTCTAAATAAACCGTAAAAGGTAATGCTTAGAAGAAGACAAAACAAATTATTTAAAGCAATTAACTCCAAAAAATCGGAATATCTAACACTATACCAATCCTTCTCTCTGCTCACTTCACCATGATAACTTATCTTCTATGCTATCCATATTCTCAAATACCTCTAATTTCTCGGTAGTCCTTCCAATTTGATAATTGAAGTTACGAGATTTAAAGTGATCATTATCTTACATATGCAAAAACTTATTCACATATTAAACAAATTGAGAAAGAAAAAATCAAGAACAAAATGGCGTATTTCACATACTTCAAGTTTCCTAGTCGAAAACTTGAAATGAAATACACTGGATACATATTATACCTTTCCAATCCATTTGGCAGATATACTGCCATTCTGAATGGTAGATTGAGGCTAAGCAATATTTTTAAGCCTGCAATGTTTACTATAATTCTTGAGCATGTCCATTTTATGAATTTGAAAATGCTGTGTAGTAAGTTGACTCTTCACAAAGTAGTCATGCTAAATAGTTCCAGGGAACAATGAAAGGAACACTATTCTAGGCAACTAAAAATAAGCATAGCACTTCTATGTCACCTCTTAAAAGTTTACCTGCTATTTAATAAACACCATATCAACAACCCAATGCCTCACCTTAAGCTTCTACCTATGGTGAAGTATGTGGGTTTATCAGTCTCACTCCTACTATTAGAGAGGCTGTTTCGTTGGACCCTGAGTGGAAAGATAATTTCACAACAAATAAGTAGTGGGCAATTAACTGAGATGTTTAATGCAATCCATCACAATCGAAATTTTGAAATTGGTTTGCACTTTTGACATTACACAAGACTGCATAGATTAAAAGAAAACAACAAAGTCATTGGTTAACAAGGCGAAATTTATGTATTCAGAAAACGTTTTAGCTGTTAACCAAATTACACAGAAACTCAGTACAGATGTGGCGGACACGAATATCGAAACAGCCACATATGCAATACATGAAGTATAGAACAGTCTTAAAGCTATCATACCTCTATATGTACATCAAGGTGCAAAAATGAGCCAGCCCTTCTCCCCCTCAAGCGGTGACAGCCCTATACAAATATTCAGGCATACTTTTAAACAACAGATAAAAGCAAAAATAAAAAGCAGTAGACATAACCAAAAGGTTTTTGTTAATTCTCTACATCTAAAAGAAGGCATAAGCTTTACAAGGATTTGACAGCTTCCTATTAACAAGTTATCAACCTCTAAAAGGAATTCAACATAAATGAACAATGACAAGCATTTCAAGCGTTTATTTTGTAGCATGCATTTGCATCCGTGTCGCAACTAATTCGGTGAGCTACGTGTCTGGTGCATGGAGATTTGAGAATACTTCTTAGGTCAGCATTTGGCTTTGACCATGCTTGTTTGGCTGGGGGATGCTGGATACAAACTCTTTGGCTCTCTCTAAACGACCTTGTCAACGAGACTCCCACTCAGGGACTCGATGTATCCTTGCATGAACTCTCAAACCAACCAATAAAAGAAGAATAGGGTACTGAGCTTTTCTCGAGTCTCTATTGCTTGAAATTCTGGAAACCCCAGCTAAACCTTCAGTAGCCATAGCAATTTCCCTAGCTGATCATCTTGCATTTCAGATGTGAAGTTTTATTCGAAGCTTTAGACAAAGGTGATATTGAGATATTTGGCATTTTGTAGCAGTTGCTTTATCAACCGGGGCATGTGGCTACTAATATAGAGAGGTATGTGGGCTGATCTTGGGATAAAGCTACATACAAGCTATTCTCTTCTGGGCTAGGAGTGATAACAAACTACATTTCAAGATCTACTGTAGTTGCTTAACCTATATTAGCAATAAGAGAACTGATAACAAAGTTGTTTACTTTGCAAGAAGAATGCTTCCATGCTTCAGAAGAACCCCGGCTCGGTTCATCAAAGAGGAAAGGAAAATTTCATGATTAGGTTTTAGAATCTAGTTGACCAGATAGTCATCTTATCATGATTGTGCAGTAAATATTCTTGAGGAATAAAATGACATTCCAAAAGATTCTCATGAAAGATGACTTTAACTTGCATAATACACTATTCACCTTTCTACTACTAATAATCTACTGTTTCAAACCTAGAGAGAAACTGTACCAGTATTCAGAGGCAAAAACATGATGTGGCACGACGGCCAGTCATGTGAGACTAACCCAAGGTTTTAATGGTTGTAAACAGATACAAGCAGCAGAGACCCTATGAAATAATATCCACAATTATACACAAACAAGAAGACAAAAAGATGTAAGTTACCTTCACATCTTCAACCTGTAGAATTGTTTGTCTATGAAGATCCAACTGCTGTTGTGGAACCGCAGCATCTACTAACTCCATGATACTACAGGTATGAACAAGAAATGTGTTAAACAAAGGAAAACCATGATTTCCTCCCTATCAATTTTGTCATTTTATTATAATTCCTTTTTTTTTTAAGAATAAGAAAAGAGTATATTACAACTGACTGACTGAGCAAAGTAATTACAGCATAGTGGGATAACCAGATAAGAAGCCATTGTTTATTTACAAGAAAAAACAACTCAGTAATCAACATTCGATACCCCTTTAAAAGCTCCTAGCAGCCTTGACCAATGACAAAGCCAAATAGAAAACTCAATTCCAAACAAGTGCACCCGAATTGTATACCCAAGAGAGGAAGCATGAATTACGTTCAAGCCACAAAATCCAAAAGGAAACTGATACTCTGTAAATGTACAATATCTGCAAACTGATGGCAAATCTGAAAATAAGAGGGCGGAAAAAGGGCATCCACATCATTATAAGACTACTGGAAACAGCATATCTCCACAATGCCACCATCATTGTCACCTCCCACCATTTATTTGCAACGACAAGAGGCAGTTGGAGAAAATATGGTAAGAAGTGAAAGCTAAGCTGAGGTGATGTGAAAAGCTGAAAAAGTTTGTCCCAGACCATCCATGATTGCCACATCGCCTTCCACCACCATGTTATCTATCAAGAATTGAGGCAACTTCGAAAGGCTCGAGATGTAACCACATAGGCGAGGCTAAGGCTATGTCTTACAGGATCAATGACCATATAGGCTTGAAGGGCTAAATGCTGGAAGTTCAATATTAGACATAGTGACATACAGGCTTGAAAGGCTGTATCGTAATGGAGCAGTCACCAACAATGAGAAACAGTGTCACAGATGTAGCTTCAAGTGGAAAACTTTCATCTTCTCGCTTCAGCGTCTGTATCGATTATTGTGATTGGGAAGGGCTCTTCCACTTAAGGGGAGAATTGAAGCTCTCATATAAGTAGCTGAAAGCTAAAAACAATCTGCCTTGAGGAAAGTGGCACTAGAGAACCAGACACTAAATTCTTTGGCTCTTGCTTAGGTGGATGTCTGCAAGGGTTAAAGCCTTCCCTCACATGAGAGAGTTCATAGCAGCTTCAGTATTCGAGTGGCAATCCAGTTGTCATACAGTAACAGAGAATTAATGCTGGAACTCGTCTTGATTTGGAGCAGACAGTAGGGTAGTGCAGTTGAGTTAGTGTTGGATCATTCTTGATATGGTAGTGTAGTGTAAGTGGTTGCAGCAATATGATTTTAACATCGGGGCACAAGGAACTTTAAAGTCGGTCATTGTTATGTGGCGGTTGCAACTAGTGTAACAATGGTTAGTGCTTGAGACACAGAAATTGAAGTAATCAAGATTGATGGAGACTTACGGCTGGCAAAGACAATAATATACACATTCACAACTCATTGTTATTAACCCCCAATTTTCCTTTATGGTTGGAATGAGTCATCATGATGGATGATCATACAACACACAATGAAATGATGAACTAGTAAAGAAAAAAATCTTTGAAACATAAGTTGACAAAAAATACCTCTCATAACCAGTTTCAATTCCTGCTTTCAAAATCATGCCTGACACAACAATTCCTGCAAGGGGATCTAGAAATTTCACACCAAGAATGGATCCTCCTGATGCAAGCATTCAACATCCAAGGTCAGTAACTATACCGTCCACACAATCAAAAGATGACAAAATGATATAAATTCTGCTTTACAATCACGACAAAAAAATGAAACATGATATAAATTCCAAATTTATTAGATATATGAAATGACAAAAAATAATCACCAGGGCAGGTAAAGAGTTGCTTTTTTAACTGCAAGGTGTCAAAGCTTCAACTGGATGTAAAATTAACCTTTTAAAATTTTCCCCAACAATCTCAAACTAAGGACCTTCACTAGAGAGGATTCTTCTAAAACCCAAATTGGGGAGCCAAATGATACAAAAACTTAGAAACTAAAGGAGCGGCATAGCTCATTAGAACCTTCCAAAATAGACTACAAATTTATAATGGATGGTTTTGAAATACAATCTGGAAATGTATCAGCTGGTTTTTTGCATTAGAGATTCAGAAGCGTAAATCATTTGTTTGGGAGCAAATAATTGCCACATACATAAGTTTCATTATATTAGTCGAAGCAATTGGTTTAGAAGAAGGGGTTAGACAAGCTTGTTGTTTGAGTTAAGAAAAAATAAACATTGAAGGAGACAACTTTGTAGTTATTAATCCTTTTGCGGCATATTCTTTGGGAGATTGAAAACGTCATTATCAACACTTGCTGTGGTTTACTTCTTTGCTAAATGTTAATGTGGAAGTTTTACATATTTTAACGAAGCAGTGTTGTAGCCAATTTCATGGCTAATTGGGGATGTTGTGAGGTTTAAGCCTCCTGTATTGACTTTTCTCTTTCTCTAACCCTCTTGAAAATCTTACATAAAGATAGGATGGGTTTCTTAGAAACCTTTCCTAGTCTTTCTTACCTGTTGAAAGAAGAAAAAAAAAAGCCACACTCAAAGAGCCAAACAGAGTCTATATGCCAAAGGAGGGGTGAGTTACCAAACCAAATGAATTTGAGTTACAAGAACCGTTTCACGCCATAAAGAAGAAAGATAAACATCTAAATCCATCCCAATGTAATTGACTACGGCTTTAGTTCATCACCATGGTATGCCCGTCTTTAAAATTATAGGGTGATCAAAATTAAAGAAATAATGGGAGGAGCTTGACCAAAGATCAAATGCTAATCCTTTCAGCATATTTTTCATCAAAAGGAAGAGTTACCAGGCATGAAATCAATGTTTGCCAGCCAAGCAACTGCACTTAAAGACATTTACATGCAAAATCAGCTGAACCTTTATGCTTGATGGCTTTAGTATTTAGTTTGACAAATTGTTATGGCAACCATGAAATAATGTTTCAATAGAGTTGTTAGTTCAGAATCATCATTAAGCCTGAGGCTGAGGGAACCTAAGCAAGAACTTTGAAATTTTATCATCCACAATAGAGAGGTTCTTACCCACCCCAATAAGAGCGACGACTGAGGAGATAGCATCAGCTCTGTGATGCCATGCATTTGCTTTCATGAGACCACTGCCTTCCTTATCCCCTGCTCGTTTTGTTATCCAGAAAAGGCTGTACCAAAGCACCATCAATAGATGTTCAAAATTCTTTTTTCCTTAATGAGAACAGATAACAAAACAATCACAGTAAAGGGGATCAGAGAAGGAATATTAGGGAAAAGGAAACAAAAGCTGTCCACAGAAGGAATATTAACGTCTCACAAGCGCATAGCCAATACAAAAAGTGAGCAAAAAAAATGATTTTGTTCACTCCCCCTCTCCCTCTCCCTCTCCCAAGTAGATAAATACCTTCTTATAATTGTCGTGAGGAGCATATATAGGAACTGCATATTGCAGTAATCAGAGAAGTTATAGCTTTTCTACACACACTTTCCTATAAAATCATATAGCTGTTTATGTAGAAAACAATTAGGCTCATAAAAGGACCTAGAACACAGTTGCATGTTGGAACTACTATGAATTGAATTCTTCAGCCTAGTGGTGGAAACTGGCAAGTATAGCCAATTAGTTAATTCTCCCTCCCTGATCAGGCACCATCCTTAGTGCTGACCAGCCTACACTACAAATGATCGTCAATCACATTACTACTGCTTTCAAGCACCATAGTCTAGTCAGCATCCCAATACGACTCGTCAAAACATTGGAAAGACACCCCCAAAGATCAGACCCCAGACCAGCTTTTGACCTTTCAGCAAGATACCCACCAAAAACCTTTTGGGAAACTAAAGTAGATACTCCCTCAGTCACAAAATGATCTTTCCAGTTTTGACTATTTCTGGTCAAATTTACAAACTTCCACTAACAAATTGTGAAAAAGTGTGAAGTTTTACGAGGTAAAAATACTCTTGATAGATTTACTTTAAATAATATTTTAAATATATCATATTTTCTATAATTTCTATATATATGCAAGTATATTTATTAAAAGTCAAAGTGTTATTTAAGAGACCGTAAAATTAAAAACTCCAATGGACAGATTATCTGGGATGGAGGTAGAATGAAATTAAGTAAATGATGTAGATTTTTCATGGATAGGCCTGAAAGTCAAATGGTATGAGGCAAGTAACCTTAACACGAAAGCTGCATGTTGCATTCATCTGGCATAGCTAAGTACTGAAGTAGTGAGTAGTGAGAAGTTCGAGTGTCAAAGAGATTGTGCATTAGGATTGATGCAGTGTCTGTGCATGCTTCACAATAATGGAAGCGCAGCTGTACATTTCCTAGCAAAACAGAAGCTGGCATGAAAGTGCACAAACAAGCAGCTGCTTAATCCACCACTTCTTGGCTCATGATTTATCACATTAGTTTGATATGTAGGCAAAATTCCATAACGAGAAACTGCGTATTATCTAGAAGAAGAAAGCACTAGCCATTAGCATACAGGTAACCCCACCCCAAGCCCAAAAATGAGTTGATACTTTTGCCCAACCACTCACAAAATCCTAGCCTCCCCCACCCAAACCTGTCCTAAAGAAATATAAATAAATCCCAGTATCATAGTAAAGGATTGGAATGCTAACCCTCAAAAGACAAGTGTTTATTTTGGTGGTGTTAATGAAGACACAAAGCAGGCTATCCTTGAGTCCACAGGCTTCTCTGAAGGGTCTCTTCCCTTTAAATACCTGGGTGTGCCTCTCCATTCTTCTAGACTCTTTGTACAGCAGTGCCAACCATTGCTTGATAGAATTCATAAAAAGGTGAACAAGCAACAAAGATTCTCTCTAATGCTGGAAAAGTTCAACTCTTGAGCTCTGTTGTTTTAGAAACTCGTTNCAGAGGTCATCCTTAAAATTGTTGCAGGACATCTTTTGGGGTCAGAGCCATGAATGCAAAAGGCTTCCTAATGGGTTAGCATGCTATTTCAAAACCACATAATGTAAGGGGGTTAGAAAGAAGCTCTCAATTGGAATAAGGCTCTTCATATGAAGTGGATTTGGCTGTTGAATAAGGATCATAGCTCTATTTGGAAGCAATGGATAGCTACCTACTATCTGAAGGAGGGTACAATTTAAGACACCAGGAAGAAGCCCTCTCACTCTGCTCACTGGAAGAAGCTCCTTGATCTTAGGGATAAAATGGCTGAGAAAGCTGGTATAATGAAGCTGCTATATTCCTTATGAACAGCTGGGTTCAGAGAGGCAAGTTCATGTTAGCAAGGCATATAATTGGATTAGAGCTGCTGGAGATAAGTTCAAATGGACTATTTGGAACAGCATGAGCATGCCCAGGCACAAGGTCGTTCTCTGGCTAGCTGCTAGAAATAGACTAGCTACTATTGATGTCTTATCTAGTAGAGGAATCACCTAGGTTAACAGGTGAAGTTTATGCTACTGTCATCTGGAGTCTAGTAGCCATCTGTTCTTCAAATGCCCTTTAGCACATGAGGTCTGGTGTCAGATTCTAACTTGGCTGAAGCTGAGCAAGAGGAGTTTCAACCTCACTCAGGAACTTTAGTGGTTTAATAGGCACAACAGAGGAAGCAAGTCTATCAAGAAGTTGTGCAGAGCATGTTTGGCTGCAGCAGTGTTTGAAATCCGGAGGGAAAGAAACTCAAGATTTTTTTGCAAATAGGTGTAGAGATGCTACACAACTTGTAGGAAGAATTCAATGGCTTGTCTGTGTTCGTTTTGTAGCTATGTATACAGTTAGAAAACTTGAGGAAATTATACAGTAGTTCGTGACATTGTCCTGTTTCATACTGATTTCCCATAGGGCACCACATTGGTGTCCTTTGGAATAAAAATTCTTCAAACCATTTTCCAAAAAAAAAAAAAAAAAAGTAAACGAATGGATCCTTAGAATAAAAGTCCCGAGTTGGTGAGAATATTTCCCTCAACATCACCAATGGCCAAAGTGAGTCTTATTCTTACATGTTTATGAATTTGAGTGTCCTTCCATAATACATGCTGTGATTACATCTGTTGATTTTTGTACACTTGAAGTACTTTAGGCTAGTTAAAGCTGTACTTCAAGAGTTGGCAGTTGGAAAGTGAATGTCATATTTTTTTAAAAAAATAAAAATAAATAAATATATACGGCCATAGAAATGAGTTAGAATGGGAATATGAAGGCTAATTGTGACTACAAGTGCGAACTAACCAGTTATTTCAGGTTTGCAGTTTGGGGCAACCCATATGGAAAATGAGACTTACGTGGGATGAAGAGACTAAATTATCCCTTCTAGTAGCTACATGACTACATCTCATTTAATCTAGAAGAAGAAAAACAACAATATTATCATAAAGATATGAACATGCCATTTATGTCCACAAAACCAGGAGAAACCAAATTGCAACATCAAAAACAATGACATGGAATAAATAAAGAGCTTAAATAGCTTGGAGTAGCCTCTAGATATTTACCCTTCTTTTATAGCAATGGATAAAATGGTCATATTCAATGCTAGTATAGGGTGTTCCATATCAATCTTATGGTTGTGCCCATTTGGATGATGGCCATGATCATGCATAACGGCTTCAGGGGCTGCTGTGAACAAACCCTGCAGATTGAGAGACATCAAATTAAACAAGCAAACACTTAAAAGTACCCAAGAGCAAAAAAAAGAAAAAAAAAAAAACAATAACATACTCCCTCCGTCCCGGAATTAGCTTTCAAAAACTAGGAGTGAACAATATT
>BSSO01002464.1:0-19278 GCA_030267885.1 Mesembryanthemum crystallinum | reverse complement strand
TAATAATAATAATAATAACTTAACTTAACTTGATTTAACTTAACTTAAGTAAGCTTAACTTATTGTGACTGAACTGAACTGAACTGAACTTGTGCGATTGAACTGAACTGAAACTTATCAAAATAAATTGAAAAGAACAGGCCCTTAATAGTTTCATCTATACATTTAGATGGGAGTGTATAACACTGGTTGTGGACTTGATTAAAGGACAAGTGGCACAATAAGGCTATTTGTGAAAGTGATAGATCTCCATAGTTGGTACTAACCAAAAGAGAATAATGGACAAAATCCACGTAAGCAACCTAAAAAAACAATTGGAGACAAAGAAGCTTAATTAATGGGCAATGTATCATGGAAGATCACATTAATCTAGTCATTAGTATCTTGTGAACCATATGAGTAATATACACGATCTAAACCCTATATTGTTGTCACAATAATAATAATTATAATTAATAATTTTCAATTTGCAAAATGGTTAGGGGAAGGAAGGACGAAGGAAGGTAGTTTGACTAGGATAGTGAAAATGCAACCCCAACGTGCGGTAAGGTGCACGGAGTTTCCGGTGCTCCACTAATTAAATAATGCCACGTACTCCCTGCTCACTTGCTAGTACTTACTACTATGATTAGAGTTAGTGTCAATGGTCTGACATCTACGCGCTAGGAGTTGGAGAGGGCAACTAGAGAAGGGGACAGGTGGGGGCCCACAGCTTTTGCCGAAAGTCAAAAACGTGGGATTCGGATTCGGCGCGTGGTCTGACCCAATCCTAGCTGTGTCCCATTACATATTTACATACCAATAAGTACCAGATAGAGATGAACTACCTGCGACGGACATGCACCGCATGTTATTTTTTATTTTATTTTTTAGAGTATTTCATAAGGGAAGCTGTTGCAACGGCAAAGTATCGCATTTATGTTAGGAAACGACTACGTATTGTCAACTTTATGATGGAGAAGGCTTAGAGGGACGATAGGACACACACAAGACAAGACACAACTCATCTTACCAGATTAGTAGGAGATTTTTCTGGTTTGTTTGTTTTTTGGGACTAGGTTACACTTACAAAAATTTTGAGAGGGTCTTAAGAAACTCTATCATATTAAAGGTTTGTTATTCATTCACTTCAACTCAACTCTTGCAGCTTAATTTTCTCTCAAATATTATTGTTCATTTATTTCAGTTTAGTTCAATTCAACTCATGCAGCTTACTCTCCTCTCACATATACCTATTTCATTATTCAATTTAATTCATATTAGATCAGTTCACTTAAGTCTTGACACATAAGGACATCATGTATAATCTCCCAAAATTATATACTAGAGTTTTATTAATGTGAGTAGTTATACGCAAAGTGGCTTTCTGATACAATCACATCAAAATACAAGTGGGAGTTTGGTGGCAAATGCTATAGAGGTGTTAGAGCTTGTCAAAGGCGTTGACTAGAGGCTAGATCATTCTAGTTCTGGAAGGGGTGGATTACAAGCTCAAGTGAATCGTTGCATGCCAACCAGCGATAAATATTGGCCTTGCGTAGTGTCATTGAGATCTTATAAATGAGCATATAATTCAACATTCACCGGATGTCTGGATCACATCACACTCAAGAGGGTAGGGATATGACTCTTGGTTAAAGGACAAAATTTCAATTCCAAATTGGCCTTTTATTCTATTAAGCAAATTGTGCCAATATTTTCTTCTTCTTTAAAAAATAAAATAAAAAATCACACAGGGATATAGAGATCTTTCGATGCGAGATGGTGTGTTTTTCATCTTCTTATCCTACGTTGATTACGATACCCGGCCATCCTCAGAGGTAAGACATTATTTAAAGCTAATGCATGGCCCATCATATCAAAGAGGTTCGCAAAATTACCCGTCTTTCCATCAACTCATGTTTAGGTCTATAGACAACATGTTAACGCTTGACTATATGTATTTAAAGACTCAAGATGAACCTATGAATGAGAAAAACGTTCAAGTTCACTGAGAAATTGCCTGAAATTGGATCTTGGTCTATTTGACATTTTTAAAAAAAAAAAAAATAAATCATGGAAGAAAGTCAACCGGTTCCTCATGTTGCTTCTGGGAAAACGACTCTTCAATTTTTCTACAGGGCATGCTTTCAACTTCAAAAAGAGCAAACATTAGCCTTATATTTATATTTGTACATGTCGTTTACAACAAATTACATAAGATAGACAAAAGAAATTTGTTTAGATGCAGATCCATATACAATTTCCACATTAAATTCAGATAGTTTACAATTATATTTATTTTTCCTTATATTGATTTCATACACATCACAAACTGACCTTAATAACATGGATAGCCATCCATAAAATCCTTCATAGACTTCTCACACAATTCAATCTATGACTATTATCTAGTTAAGCATCTAACTGGCATAGGCCTTGTTTGGATACTAGCTTTTTGAGCTAGCTTGCTGCATTTTCAGCTTGTTTGACTATTTGACAATCTGAAAAAACAATAAAACTTGTTTGGTAACTAGCTTGTTAGATGGCTTTTTGGACCCAAACAATCCAATTTGGAAAAGCTAAGGGGGGTAGCTTTTTGCATTGGCTTGTTGAATTCCTCTTTTCAAAATGACCATATTACCCCTATGCTGGCAATAATTACACCCCAACCAATTTTACCTTAATTATACACATGTCTTTAATTGACATTTTACATATTACCAGCTACTGATAACCAGCTAACTTTATCAAACATCTTTTATAACCAGCCAATACCAGAAGCTAGTCAAACCAACTAATACAACAAGCTATCAACAACCAGCTAATCAAACCAGCTACTAGCTACCAGCCACCAGCTGATTGCCAAACAAAGCCATAGTCTCACTTAACACTCTTTAATAGCCAACAAATACAAGTAAACTCCAAAACAAAAATCTAACAAAAATCCACACAATTCCATTATCCCCACACCCTTTGTTTGTTTGCTAAAGTCCCCTATCTTCTCTATCCCTCCCTCATCCAAAGACTCATTCTATCTTCAACTTCCACCACCAAACACCCATTCCCTTTTTCCCTTTTTCCTTTTTTTCCACAACACTAAAATTCAAAATTGGGACTTATTCATAATTTCTCCCACATGGCGTTGAAATGCGCAAAATTCTACACCACCAAGCGCCGCCCACTAAACGTCGGTATATACCCCCCCGCCACTCTCATCTTTTTTACCCGCTTTATTCATTTATTTTTTCGCTTTATTATTATTTTAATTTTAATTCTGTTTCATTATTTTACGGCTTTTTATTTTTGATTGGATAATACTGGGGATCACATCAGAGTGGAATCGCGAGAGAAAGGCAAGCACCACTACTAGGGCATATTGCTTCCGATTCACCGGCGACGGAGGAGAGAGAAAGCAGAAGAAAGAAGCAACAATGGCGTCTACATCTTCGAAGCTCAATGGCATATCTGAAGATCTCAAGAAGATCATCGACGCTAATTTGGATGAAGCTCCTGCTCGTCGTCGCGCTCGTGAAGCTTTCAAGGATATTCAGCTCTCCATTGATCATTGCTTGTTCAAGGTTTTCGCTCAATTTCACTGATTTGTTGTTCTGTGATTGTCTTGATTTGAATTTGGTGCGGTGATTGGTTGAGGAATCGAGTAGAGATTGATGATGTGATTGGGAATTTGTCAATCAAAAAATCTAGCGAATTGGGGTGGGTGGTTGTTGTCCTGTGTTAAAATAGTTTGGCATTATTTATAAAAGTACTGCTATTTATTTGCCGTGGGGTGTAGGAAGATTATTTGATCAGTGAGAGTGACCTGTGATTGTGAGGGTTGTAGCTATATCAGCGTTCTCCCAAACCAATTTCCGTATTTTCACGTCATGCTATTCCTATTTTTAGGGGCTACTGATGCAACTTGCTTGTGTTTGGGTCTAGACTGGAGAGCACGCTAACAATATCAGTGAGTGTGTAATGACACAATGTGTGATGATCTCTTGTTTTGAGGAGTAATTTAAGTAGTTGGTTGGCCTCTTAAATGGGGTGAACAACTCAAGCACATGGTCACTTCACCACATAACCACCAATTTCCAATTCCTTCCCTAAAGTGGGGTATCTATGTATAGGCGAACCCCGTTAAAGAAAAGACTACTGAAAATGTTTAATATGTAGACACAACATGACACATCATGGCATGTGATTCACATAGTAAGCTTTCAGCATTAGTGTCCATGTGCATGTCACGCGTCTGAGGTGCATGTAGGTGCCACACTGGGTCGGGTAATTCACGATGCCAACAAGCTTTGCACCCTTTACACTGGTGCTTCCCCGTGCAGCGTCCGTGTATGTGCATCCTTGGTGGATATAGGTGTCATACTGGATTGGCTAACTCCTATTTAAGTCTATGTTCATTTCAACTGAATGACGTTAAACTAAATTGAATTGAACTGAACGAGGAGTTATTGGACAACCATATGTGGGAGAAAAGGAAAGTTATAGAGTTGGACTGAAGTGAACATAATGTTCTATGGGAACAATAAAATGAGCCTAATCATAGTACTTGGTTGCTGCCCTAACTATAATGGAGGAGAGTTAATTGTTGTGTGGGAGTAGGTAGGAAAGTACGGACTATCAACAAAACCAGTTGAAACTTTAAAGTGTACCTAACTGTTAAAACAGTATCATTTATTGCTTGTATAACCCTGGTTAGGCTGGTTCTAACAGGATTTATGCATTCTGGCCTAAAACAAGGATGTCTCTGTAGACAGTAAGATATAGACATTAACATGGCTGACTTTTGTTGGCCAGAGCTTGCTTTTGTTGTTGAACTCAATTGCAGTTCTATACTCGACAGGAACTGACATTATTCAGCATGCAACAGTTAAAATTACTCATTTTCTTTTCTGCACATTTACCTTAATGAATTTGTTCTCCTCCCACATGGTTCAATTTAATGACTGTTATTCTGGTTTATTTTGGATGGTCTACAGGTGCCTACGGAAGGGCTAAAGATGGAAGAGGTAATGAATACTATTTCAAAACTTCCCTCTTTATTTCAAAACAGAAAATTTGGCGAAAAATTATGCAAAGATAACTGATTTGTTTTTCTGGAACAGAGGTATGAAAAGAACTCAAGAGGGTTGGAAATTTTCTACAAAACATGGTTGCCGCAATCTTCTCCCCCGAAGGCAGTGATTTGTTATTGTCATGGTTATGCAGACACTTGCACATTTTTCTTTGAAGGCATGTAGCATGTTTATCCAATGATGTATATTGGTGTTTTAGATTCATCATTTATCACGGAGGTTCAATATTTTATGGTTTTAGTTTGCAGGAATTGCTAGAAAGTTGGCGTCAGCAGGTTATGGAGTTTGTGCAATGGATTATCCAGGTTTTGGCCTTTCAGATGGTCTTCATTGCTATATCCCATGTTTTGAAAGTCTCGTTGATGATGTCATTGAGCAATATTCCAAGATCAAAGGTAGTTTACTGTTACTTCATTGCTACTCTTCAGAAGATA
Source organism: Mesembryanthemum crystallinum (assembly GCA_030267885.1). Classification (NCBI taxonomy): domain Eukaryota; kingdom Viridiplantae; phylum Streptophyta; class Magnoliopsida; order Caryophyllales; family Aizoaceae; genus Mesembryanthemum; species Mesembryanthemum crystallinum. The sequence continues at coordinate 13,775 of BSSO01002464.1, read as the reverse complement.
ATCTTATTCATTGCCTGGAGTTTTGATTGGTGTTTGGGTGAAGTTCAGTATTTCTTGTTTGTTAGTTATACTGCAGATGCCTATGTCTTTTAACTTTGAAGTAAGGAAGGGTTTAACTGGCCTGATGGATGCCAAATGCAAAGTTCAATCATTGCAATTAGCAGTCTGAGATGACACTGTTGTTTAAAGTTGGCTCTCCAACTGAGTCTATGGGAGTCTGAGAATACTGTCTCTTGGAGTACTACTGCTAAGTTCATGGTCAAGTCTACTTTATGAGTCTGGGGATCTTGGTCTTACATTGACAGTGTTAGCATTTTCAGAAAAAAAAAACACGAACCTTCTCATCTTCATAGCAAATACTCCTACTTGTAACAGCATAATTAGTTGTGAAGAGTCCGTATTTTATTGTGCAACGGGCTTCAAATGATTTTGAAGGGAGAAATCTCAAGGCATTTTCCTCATATGATGTTTACTTGTTACTCACCTCTAGTCAATTGGAAATTCTTTATCATGGAACTGTAATTTCTGCTTTTCTACTTTAATAAATATGGCTCCAACATTTGCAGGATTTTCTTGGATGTTTGCCANGTATGGTCTGCTGAGTTCAATCTTGTTTTTTCCAAGCAGAAAAGCCAGAGTTCCGTGGCCTCCCTAGCTTTTTGTTTGGACAGTCTATGGGTGGGGCTGTGGCTCTGAAGGTGCATCTAAAGCAGCCCAAGGCATGGAATGGCGCAGTTCTTATGGCTCCCATGTGTAAAGTAATTACATACCATTCACATACTTACTAATGTACATATTAATGAATTTAAGAATTGATATATTGTTGTTCTTTTGTGTAGATTGCAGATGAGATGTACCCTCCTTTTATATTGACCCAAATTTTGATTACTCTAGCTAAGGTTCTTCCCCAATCGAAGTTGGTCCCTCAAAAAGATTTAGCTGATATGGCATTTCGTGAGAAGAAAGAGCTGGTAAGCTCTCCCTCTACACTTCTCCCGCAATTGCAGTGATTCTTGTGTGTGATCAAATGAAATTTATATGTGGTTGAAAAGTAAAATAACCAAGAATATGCAAGGAACTTGCTTGCAATGCCAATCCGTGTATGGTCTGGTAGTGCTGAAGAAGTCCATAACTCTTTGGTTGTGGTATATATGTAAACATTGTTGAATCTTTAAATTTTCTGGCTATCATTTCATACATTTTGCTGTCTTCTTGAGGCTTTTGTATCACAATAGAACTTCATTACAATCACATCTCATATACAAGTACACAGCTTTTGCTGAACTTTAACATTATGTTTTTATTTTTTTTTTGAATCCAGACAGCTTATAACGTCATTGCCTACAAGGATAAACCGCGCCTGAAGACAGCCGTCGAGATGCTTCATACAACAGATGAGATAGCAGGTCGTCTGGAGGAAGTATGTAGTTTGTTACCTTATGGCATCCTTACATTCTAACATAGATAAGTTGCTTTCACTGAAACTTAGAACCTGAACAACCTCATTCTGAGTTTGCTTTCACATTTACAGATTTGCCCCCAACTAAATTGAACTTTTATTGAATTCATTACTTGGAGAAATTTATGACTCTTTCTTCTCATTAACATTCAGTGATTTGAATTGAAAATTTTGTTAACCCTAAATCATCTCATTTTCCATTTTCTACTAGCAATTTCCAGAACACCTTTTAGGATATTTTTCTTTCTTTTTTTTGTTTTTTNCCCCCCCCCCCCCCCCCCCCCCCCCAACATGAGCACCTGGGTTCCGTTGTCATTCAGTGGTCTATTATATTACAGCAAGTTTCATGCCAAGTGTGGGAAGTGCCTAATGCTGAAACACTAGAACACAGAAATATTTACTTGCTTAAAAGCTTAAATGGAGGTAAAATGACTATTGAGGGTAAAAGATATTCAAAGTGGCCTCTGTAAATTCATATCTCTTCATGACATTTTCCTGTATGACTTCTGCAAAATTTGTGTACTCATCTCACTTGTGCTTCTACCACACATTAGTTGCTTCATACTATTTTGACTTCATCTGTTAGGATTATAGGAAAGAGAATTTATGCTAACTGCTGTTGTTTTTGATGCAGCACTAAACTTTGATCTAAGCTTGCTTATTTTATGTAATGTTTCCAAAGGTGTCTTGGCCAATGTTGATACTACATGGAGAGGCTGATATGGTAACTGATCCATCAGTCAGCAAGGCGTTGTACGAGAAGGCGAGCAGCAAGGACAAGAAGCTTATTCTTTACAAGGATTCTTATCACTCACTTCTTGAAGGAGAACCGGATGATGTTATCTTTCGTGTTTTTGGGGATATCATCTCTTGGTTGGATGATCACAGCACAAAAGACACTGCTACCCAGAGTTGATAGATATCCCAGGCTCCATTGGGGGAGAAAAGGAAAGCAAGATAGAAGAATAGTGAGTGGTATTATTTGTCTTGTACAAACGGGTCATTTATGTACATTGGATAATAAGTAGGAACTGGTAGCATTCTTATCCAGTATTTCATTTAAACAGATATTACTCTTATATAGTCTATTCTTTCAGATATTTAAAGTAACATTTCTTCAATAAAATTAAGCCCTTTTAGACCCTTTTCTTAAGATTAGGCTTATTGTTGTGATTATCTAATCCACTCTTAGTTACTTAAGTAATATGATTTGAATTCAAAATGATAGCTTGTCCTCTTCCTTCCTGTCAGCTCCAAATATCCTTATGAAGTTTAATCAAGGTTTCCTTGTCACTCTTTGGTTTGGAGATATCTTCTAGGAGTATGAACTTTAATTCTTTTTGCAAGAGTTTGATTTTTCACGTTTATTGTGAGGCTTTGACTTGTTTTAGTTTTTTAGAATATTTTATGGAGATGTGTATTCTTTGAACTCTCAAGTAAGCATCATTGTGACCCTTGAGAGTAACTCTACCCGTTCTCTATAGTATTGTTTTCCTTACAATAATTTCAGATTTATATACGGGCAAAGTTGAGGTCACAAAGTACCAATTTTAAGTTTAAACCCATTGCCTAATGTATAAATCGTAGGTTATTCACCAATAAATCAAACACCTCTCAGATTTGTGTGTGTATTTTGACGAGGAGGAAACCTCGTGACACAAAGTCGAGTATAACCTAATGTATAAGATATAGCTCACATTACCAGTGACCCAACAAACATACTATGTACTCATTAATAACCAAACTTTTAAAAGCATTAATAATGTAATCCACTTTGATAAGATTAGTCAAAGAGCACTAAAAGGTGTAAAAAGGGAGGAAATCAACCCGAAGTGGGAAGAAGAGAACAAACAGAAACCACATGGGAGGGTGAGTCGGTGAGTGGAATCTGGAATGGGACGTGACTCGTGACTCGTGACTCGTGACTCGTGAGATCACTGAGCGGGCGCCCAGATTGCGTCTCTATTCCAATTTCCAAATGGGAAATGGCCAGACAATCAACAACCGATAGACATAGACAAAGTACAATGGCGCAATACCCAGATGGAAGAAAACACAAAATCAATACTCTTTTATCTTATGCCCCTTTTTCATCTTTTCCTTCAATGGAGGGAAGAGGGGCTTACTTTCCCTCTTTCTCTCTCCACCATTTCCTTCAATAATAGTGTGTCAAATACTACAATATATTTAAGCTGATGATGAACAATTGAAAGTGGGCATTTTTCTGTTTTTGGAGTTTCTGGGTTCTTTGTATTCTTTTGCTGACTGGCTCATCAACTGATATGGCCTTATCTTCTTGCTTGGCTTGTCCCCAGATCTCACCCAAGGTACTCACTTTTGCCCACCTTTCTGTTTATGCTTCAAAATTATAATTCACACTCTTCTCAAAAATTGTTATGGAGAACCCAATTTTGGGTTCTTCATCTTGGTGTTGTTCATGGTACTGGATTTATTTGCTGCTGTTAGTGTAGTTCTCTGTTTGCTCATCAGGTTTTGTTTTTGTTATTTAGAAAATCATTTGTTAGCAATTTGTTGATGTAGTGTTTTAATGTAGGATGGCTGTAAACTACTGTGTATATGTGCTCTGGTTACTGCATCCTTGAGTTTCTTTGATGTTTTTCATATACCAAAACTAAAAGAAAAGACACAGAAGAAAGTGAAAAAGGAAGTAATTAGGGGAAAAAAAAAAGAGGAAAATGAAAGGCATTGTATGGTTCAATCTGTTTGCATTGACCAACTTCAACCTGTGTGCTACAAAGTTCTTTTTTGTCATTTGTTCTTTATGTAGTGATATTTGAGGACTAATTTGTGGGCAACACCCTATTAGCAAACAACTCAATGTACCAATTTGTGTTTTTAGTTTTGGTAGGAGTATGTTGTCAAAAACTGAGCAACATAAAGATATGGATTTGTTGTTCAATTCATGTTGTAAACCCTGACGTAATTACCAGGTTTGAGTTTTATTGAGTGCGTCATGGGCTTGTTAACAGATGCCTCTAATCTTAGACAAACAACTTACTGGTCGCCAATTGTTGATAAAACCTCACAACTCGTTCTGTGCTCTTTGCTGTTGTCAAAGTTCCTTATGGTGTAAGAGTTTTGTGTAGATTGATCCCCGCAGACTAGTGCATACACATCATCATAAGGCAGGATTAGATCTAAGACGTACTCTCTCACTTCAAGGTTTTGGCACTGAACTCTCTGGCCAGCATGTGCTTAAACTGGGAGCAGAGCTAAACCATGACTGGAGTTTCTTGGCAGGCTGTAGAATTATGATTAAACCAAAAGTGAACAAATTCGTTCTTTCCAGGAAGAATCCTGGAGTATGTTATTCATGTAAGAACTCTCCATCATATGTTGTATTCTGTTCTTCTCGCACTGTTTTGTTTTCCTTTAGCACACATAACTGTTACAAATGGATGATATAACCTCAGCCAGATCAGATCACAAAAATGTATATATTCATACATACGTGTGACAAACAAGGTTCTCTTGGCTATCTGTTTTATGCATCTATTGCCAACCATCTACCCGAATCATTCCTTCGGTCATCTCTATTTTATGTTTCCTTGACTTGCATTTCCTCTTGCTGAGGATTTTCAGATAAATTGATTAGTATTGTCAAAGGCCAATTTATCTTTGTCTATACTTCTAACCAAATGCAATATATTTGCTATGGTATTGCAGGGTTGACAAATTCCCAAATTGCTAGCAATGTTTTTACCTTGGGAACAGCAGCTGTCCTCCCATTCTACACACTCATGGTGGTTGCTCCTGGAGCTGAACTGGTAACTTCTCTGAACTTGGTGAAACTGTGGCCAATACATATGAAATTCATTCCAACACATATCTTAAGCATTTAGTTTCATGTAAAGAATTTCATATAAGGCAGGTGTCGTACTTAGTTCTCAATACTTATTCTTGCCAAGAGATTTTAGCTTCGTTTTCTTTCAATTATCAAGTGGATGATTCCATTCATTCATGATGCAGACTAAGAGGACTATGAAGAGTAACATACCATTTGTTGCACTTGGGCTTTTGTATGCATATCTATTGTGCCTTTCTTGGACGCCTGACACCATGCGTTTGATGTTCGCCAGTAAATACTGGTTGCCAGAGGTTAGTATTTGCTTGTATGAGGATTAACAGCTGGTGATAAATCGTTTTAGTGACTTTCTTGTTCACTGATTATATCTGGAAAAGAAAAAAGAATACTATTCGTAGTTTCATTACAAGACATTTTGACCCACTATATAAGGTGCACAACATGACAACAATTCCCAAACAGTTTTAATTGCTCTTTTCCTCTCTTTACCATTCTTTTCTTTCTTGGTAATTAGTCTTCTTTCCATTGTGAAATTGACAAGATATCTCAGTCAATTTTGCCTTCTTTCTTTCTTTCTTTCTTTTTTTTAATTGATTTAAGAGTTTCTTAATCTGTCTCGGGTCAAAGTTGCCTAATATAATGAAACAGAGTATTAATCAAGTTTTATCACTGATTTAGTTTATATGGGCAATGCGCAGCTTACAGGTATAGCAAAAATGTTTTCCAGTGAAATGACATTAGCATCAGCATGGATTCATTTGTTGGTAGTGGACCTCTTTGCTGCTAGGTCTTTCTCTATTTTTTTACAATCTGTCTTCCCTTAAAACTTCACAAACCAGAATTGCAAAGCTTACAACTTCACAATGGTTTGTCAACAGGCAGGTTTATCATGATGGTCTGGAGAACGAGGTTGAGACCCGACATTCAGTTTCCATGTGCTTACTTTTCTGCCCCGTAGGCATCGTGAGCCATTTGATAACAAAGGCACTGAGCAGGAGAGGTGCTGAAAAACCAACACATAGAAGATAGCAATTTCTGATTCTCTGAACTGATGTTTTGGTTAGACGAGCAAAAGAAAGTGTCGTGAATTTTGTATAATTTCTCTTTGAGAAACTGATGGTGTTCTGGATGGATTTTCTTTTCCCTCCTTTCCTACTTTATAAATATGATGATCTCACATCTTTTTAGTTTTGTATAATCTGCTATACGGCTGGCTAATGCTCTTCATATTTAGCTGGCTAATAAAAATTGCATGAAGGCTACTTGGTTGAGGTTAGACCTTAGTGTTTGTTCATTTCAACCAAAGGTACTTAGAACTGAATGAATAATAATATGTGAGAAAAGTAAATAGCAGACCTGCACTGAACTGAGTTTATTTAAATTGAACTGAAATGGGATTGAATAAGATAAAATGAACACATCCAAACTAGGTCAATTCATCGGGAGTGATCAGCCCCAGCTCCAGAGGCTCTACTGCTACAACTATATAGTCAATTTGAACCCAACAAGATAAAAATAATTCGGTCTATAATTCTGACACGATTGGTAAATTAGTTCAGAGAATTTTTGTCTGAAATATCAATGTTAACTAGACACAAAAACACCATAAATAGCACAACAGAAACGTGCAAAACAATTTTTTTTTTTTTTCAAATGTTCAATATGAACTCAATGGTACTAACTGGTCTAATTACCTAAATAAACACAATTGTAGTACAAGAAATGGGGAGAATAAAAGAAAAAAGGAAAGACAAACTTTTCACTTTTGCTATTTTACTTCATGAATGTGTTGATCCAACATTTGTGAGTTCTATATGTGCTGTTTCTGTAGCTGGATAAATCATATGCTGCCGCTTCTGTTCTGCTAACAAGCAGTTTTGATTTTGAATGATCAAGGACCTGCAGGAGAGTTTCTGTCGTTTGATCTCACAGGACCACTTTTGAGCTTCTGAGCTTATAACGAATTCCAGTTAAGGTAATGAGCTTGTACAACCAATGAAGGGCAACATGTCTACCAAAATTCCGATATGAATTGCCAATATCAAGCTCCAAATCATAGATGCAATCCCCTGGATATTGGGAAGGGGGGGGGGGGGGGGGGGTAAAAGGTCAGCATCACAGGCATGGTAGGTTTGTTAGCAGAGGAGCTGAAAGCAAAAGGCAGAAATTGATGCAAAGCAAAACTTCATGCAAATAGCATATGATTCAATTTCAAAAACTCAACAATATTAGAGGATTGGATTACGGTTTACAGCTGCCAGAAAAGGCAGAAATTGCATGCAAAGAAAGAATTCATTCAGTTTCTTACTTGAATATATAGCAAGTGATGAAAGCCAACTAGATTTTTGTTGTGATTAAAAGTATGGGTGCAAGTGTACGCGTCTCTGTTTACAATTCGTCAATCCCTGTTCTTAATATCCGCATTTTTTAAAGTGCTCATCACCTAAATGGCCAGACATTTTTGACAACCCGAAAGTTATATAAAAGGTCAGACAATTTTCAATTAGTGAAACTATGGTGGATTTGGATGAAACTCACCCTAAAAACTATCAAAAAAGTCATTATTGAGCAAACTGCAAGGACATCTACTGGACAAAAGGAGAAAATATGATTCATATAACAGAGCAAGCATACTTTTAAGTCTTTAAGTTGGCAATGAGGACATCTGAATCTGGTCATCCAAAGGTCCTTCTGAAAGATCTGAAATTTGATGGGAATCTCGCCTAGCTCGTTCCAAAGAAGTTGCTTCATATATCCCTGCCAACAATAGTTGTTACTTATTAGCTTAAGCACCTTTTGGTTTACTTAGAGTACAGCTTTACACAAATATGATAGTTTTGATGAACCAACAGCTAAGAAAGAAAAAGAAAACTGAAAACTGAAGATGAAGAAGAAAAACAATCCGTGAGTATTCGTCAATGCTCCATAATTTGAGTGTTCACTTTGATCCCATGTATAAGAGAATACTTAACAGAAAAAACAAAAAAGAAATAATAATGCAGAAAGCATTCCCGCCGTTTTGATCTGGAAGAACTACTCCCTTAAACTAAGAGAAGAAGAATTGAGGTACACAAGCTCCTCCACTCTCTCTTTGGGCTCCTATTTGAATTCCTGGGGTAGGAATTCAAATCAGCAAGGAACATCATGTGTAATAGCCGGGAAGAAGTGACAACTGACAACCACTCAACTCACCTTGAATCAAGTTGCGTCCAAGCTAAGTTTTATCTTATCTATCCATCCTCCATATAAATGGGTTAAGCATATCTATTCAATATGGTTTCACATTTTAAAATTGAAGAAAGTGTGGAATGATCTCAACTACAAACTAAATAAACATCTTCACATGAAGGGGGTTTCACTTTAAAACATAATTACTAACAGTTATAACATCATATAATCGCAAATCATTGATCTTATGAAAAGAGCATAGTACTCCATACATACCGAAGCCCAAAATTGCACAGCAAATCACAAATCCCACTAGAGAGAAGTCCATTTTATACGAAATTTCCATCACGATGATACAACCTCCAGCTACCATAAGATGTTTAGGAGATGAGAACACCATGTGTAATCTACAAAGACAAGAGGGATCCATCAGTCACTATGTAGCTCCACAGCTAGAACAGAAACTGGATATATTGACGTTATTTTATTTTATGCATTTGGTTTGAGGAGTTACATTGCTTCCCATAAAAGAGAAAAATATAATAAAAAATAAGAGAAGAAAAAGACCACCAAAGTATATTAGCATATCAAGGCAGGTACCTCTCTTCTGCAATATTCTCAACATAGGATATCAAAATAACTCCGAAAATTATGGTGCTGAGGTAAGGCCACGTGGAAAAGTGCAATTCCTTGCTGCTATCAGGAGTAGTTCCCTAAAGTAGAAAAGCAAATCAACAAAATGAACGCCAATCAAATATATAAGTAACATATACTCAAAAACAGTGTTTGTGAAGTAATTCCATTTGACCAATTCAAATTTCAGTAACAGATATTAGGCAATAGCAATAAAGGACTTGAGCACTTACCAATATTATGTCCCACATCGCAACCGGAAACATGAAGCACGTAGCAGAAGCAATGGTAATCGCATGAAGGCGCCTTTTAAGTTGTGTCTGAGAATGATAAAAAAAGGTCAAACAGGCATAGACCAAGATCACAAAAGGCTTTGTAACTAACCAGATATGCCGATATAACACCTTAAGTGAAACACGCCGTGCTATCACTCTTCTGAAAGCTGATAATATCCCAGCAAACATAGGTACTGCCATTTCCTTCACCCCGAACACCTTTTCCATTTGTGCATCAGATTCCAAGTTCTCTTTGAATGGTAGGCTATGGTTAAGTTCATTTTTCAAAATAGTATTTCTGATGAATAGCATTAAAAAAGACATATTTTGTCCCTTGCCCTTTCATAGAGTAGGAAACCTAGAACCCAGTTTAAGGATATAGAAAGGAGAATATGAAGCCATGGCCCATCCTTGAGATAAGAAGTACAGCGATGCCAGCATCGCAACAAGTCCACCAACCTGAAAGAACACAAAAAGTCACTTTCATCCAACGGAGTATAGATTCTTATAATTGAGCAGGTTTATGTGAGAAAAAAAGTCTACCAGAACGGTTATAAGAAGTCACAACGTGACGAAAAGTAGTCACCCCAAGACCTAAAGATGAAGCCATGATTCAACATTGAGGAGGACTATTCTAATTTCCTAACGTGAAGTTTAATTCATACAAATTTAAAAAATAAAATTCTATAATCTTACGATCATCAAGGAAACTTTTGCTCATAAATAAAGGAAAAATTTAATAACGAGAGAAATATATACGCTATTTGAAGTTTGATGACAACGAAGGAATATAGAATCAAAATTTCCAAAGGGAAAAGAATGACGGGGGAGGGGGGAAGGATAAAAGACAAGATTAAAAATTATCTGGCTACATCATTCAAAACCATGATCTCCGGACATTGCATGAGCATTGATATGATTATGGCGAGAACCAATAGGCCTAGATTAGTTTACGTTAGCTTCTATGCAGATAATAGTGTATTAAATAAAGTGATAGGGGCCATAGCCACCTTTGGCCCCAATGTAGCTTCGTCTCCTCCCAAAACATATTGAGAGTCACTTGCCGCGAGACCATCTCAACCAATTTTCCCTAAAAATTATATTAGGGTACATAACTGAATAACATGCCTTGATTTCTTACTTTTTGAATACAATTGCTACTGTATAAAGTGACATGCTAGCATAAAATGTTTGATTCCTCTCAATTAACATCTTAGGCACGACAAGCAACCATTTTCTAAACAAGTATGACCCACAGAGTTCAATGGATGGCAGATAAACAAAGTAGATGGCTGAGTGGGGAAAACAAGGAATCAAACAGACTAAAATATGAGGAGTTACCTTCTTCCAAATATGACCTCTACGTCCATATAAAACAGCAGACAGTACTCCAAGTACAGCACCGGAATACTCTGCAAGAATTGCTCTGGGTTCAACAACAACAGCAGTTAATTAATTTTAATCTTAAAATGTGATGATAGGCAATATGATAAGGACATAGTTGCAGAGGTAGGATTACGGAGCAAACATGATAACGATAATGTGCATATTTAGTCTGACATCCCAATTTCCGATACTATTATTCTTTTTGTTAAGGACACAAGAAACCAATGATTACTCCTTTTCTCAAACAAAAGAATCTTGAAAAATGACCACAGCATCAAACATCATTAAGAAAAAATTCCACTGAATCATTACTCAAGAATAAGATAACATACCGAAGAGGGCCACATGATTTGACCCCTTTTACCCACAGGATGAAGTACAAAGCTGTTATGGCTCCATTTATCATAGAGGGTACAACCTGGAAGCAATTAGGGGAACCATATCTTATATCCATGATAAAAAGAAGCTAAGTTTCTCATATTCTCAATTCTTGCCTAACCTGGGTATTGGAAAGCGGTCTTCCTCTCCAAGGTTTTTGTAAACTTAAAAAGACGATGGATGCTGGAACCAGGCAACTGAAGATAAATAGTACATCTGAGGATCCTGACTGAGACAAATAGTGGTACATGGAGTAGATTGACCATATCCGCATGAAGTTGCCCATGAAATGTATGATCCGCAGAGGAGTTTGCCTATGAGGAAAAGAGGTGAATAATGGTATGAGTATCACTAGTGATAAGTGTCACAGAGGTTCAGAAACAGTAAAAGTACGTAAAAACTGATACACTTATTTTGAAATTAATATGTACTCATTGAAACTACATAACTTTGCTGAGGTCAATTATACTTGCGCCATAATATATCAGTAAACTACAGAACTAAAGCCCCTTATAACTACTTATGAGTTTCTAACATACCCAAAGGCACCTACATCTATAATGATCTTAAGTGAATGCTTTCCATAGCAACCAAGAAATGAATACCTCAACTTACATTCCAGGCATGATCATAAAGTAGAGCACGATCCCCCAACAACAACCACGGGCCCTAACCCATTGGGTTGATTAGCTATATATTTTGACTTGACAATGAATCAGAAAAAATAATTCTCATAGGGAAGCTCTGAATAGTTGTAGGGCAACAGTTCATTGCTAAATTTCTCCTTTATAACAGCCTATGAGTTATTCCATTGATCCAAGTCTTTCTATATCTAACCTTCTACTTCTGATGCAGTTAGACTGCCTTACTCTGCACTTCCTTGATGATGAGTTGAATACATTCAAAAAAGCCAAACCAGTCCATGATGAACAAACTACTATGGCCACTAAGAGAGCGAAATAGCTGATGACCAACAAAATTACGCCCACCTTCCTCCCAGCCTCCTCTCACCCATTGGGAGATGATACTAAGCCACCTACATAACAACTTCCATCTCAATCAGCTACAGAGTATCCAGTTTTCACTTAACCTACGATGTCAGGGGACCTTGAGGCAATCTTTTAGTATCTTCTTTCCCTTAATGAAGTTGAGTTGACAAGTTCAACTTAACAACACAATTGTATCGGGGGTGAAGCTAAAAACTGACATACTCTAAAGCACTTACAAAAGTTACAGATTACAATAATGAGATTGGTCCCTGATAGGAAACCCCATCAAATAAGGCAAGCACCTGGTACTGTTATGAGGTCAAGCTCATACAAGGAACACTGTTTCAGCCACTACAAACAAATCCAGTGATCAAAGAAAAGTGAGGCACATTTGAGCTCGAGCTTGATACTACATTTCCAAGAAGAAAAATCATTCTCCATTGACCATTGTTGTTTCAGAAACTACTCAAATTCACCATTGTTATCTGGTATAAGGATTAAAGACAAAAACTTCCAAGGTGATCACATCACATTGTATCTGAAACATTCCAGTGCTCAACCCCATGTGGGGTTCCAAAGTTCAGCCAACCCCCAGTCATTCAATCAGTGTAATGACAATTAGCAACCACTATATCAATAAACAACAAAAACCCACAAGCTAAAAACTTTACATTAGTTATCAGAAACTAGGGTTCTAAACTGAATTTATACCTGGAATAAACTGAGTAACGATCCTCAGATGTTGGCTTAGGAGACATCATCTTGACAAATCTCTTCGTGCAAAATTCTATAAACTACTAGATTGAGAAATTATTAATGAGAAAATCCCTATAATACCATTTCCAATTTGTTGCTTCTCTCTCTTTTTCCTCTCTCGGTCTTTCTCTTCTTGGAAACCGGGTTCTGAGATTTGCCCAAGTTGAGGAAGAAACCCGATCAGAAACCAAACCCGATTTGGTGATTGATTGGGCTTTTTACTTTAATTGGGCGTCTACTTTTCATATACGGGTTGGGCTCTTGAATCAAGGGTTCTTATTACGTTTACAAATATTCCCTCTTGATGGTCAATTGAAACTTAAACTCTTTCTAACAGTTTGATAAAGTCAAGGTTATGGATTTCATTTTCCAATCCCCAATATTCTTTATCTCTTAGAGTATGTTCATTGTTTAACACCGGGGTTTGAACATGATAAAATCCGAGGTGCATTGTGCATCTATATTCACTAACACCTTTTTTTTTTTTTAACTAAAAAAGAATAGTACTATTAAATATTTAAGTTTAATTACCATTAATTTATTAAAAATATAAATATTTACATAATAAAAGTACTCTTTTTTTTTCTCTCTTTTTTTCAATATATTTACTAAGTAAAAAAATACTCTTTTTAGTTTTGTTTTGAATATTATTTTCACAATAACTTATTTTCATACTAGTTTTTATAGTTAAACAATTACAATTATTTGTGGTGAAAATGTTGTATTAAAAAATGTAACAAAACCATTTTAAACAAAATGTAGACTCAGACACGGAAAAAGTTTGGTTGACTGCTTGACTATAAGAATCACTCTATTATTCTCTCTCATACACTTGATGGTTGTGTGGTTGATGAAACCTCCTAGGAACACCTATGCAATTTTTTGTTGGTAAAATCACCAACATT
>BSSO01002463.1:0-19278 GCA_030267885.1 Mesembryanthemum crystallinum | reverse complement strand
GATGAATCCAAAAATATTATTTTTACTTTATAAATCATTATACTTTTTAACAAATTAATGGTCAAAGTTTAAAAACTTTGACTTTACAAATTCAGAGCGTAAAGATTTTTAAAGAACGGAGGGAGTAATAACTAACAACTTCGGAAAACAAGAAAACAAAAACAAAGAAGTTCCATACGATATATTTCAGACAAACATATATTTAGTAACCACCACCCATAGATGGCATGGTCTTGCAAAGTTCAAGCTTCTTGTACTTCTTGCGAATGAAAACATCAGCCTCACAGTTGACATCCCCATCACAACTTTCTTTACTATAACCGCTCTGGTAGATGGTGCGCTCCACCTTGTGGCTACTGGTTGATGGTTGCTCGTGGTGGTTGTCATCGTTGTTCTTGTTCTTGTTTTTGTTCTTCCTCCAAGGCGACAAGATATACGAGAAGTAACTCTCTCTCTCATTAATAGGATAGACGCAGTCGCTGGATTTAGTCTGTGACGACTTCATCATTTTCACTCGATTTTTTCACTCGATAAATCAATCAATAACCCTTATTTTCCTCTATCTCTTTCTCTTGTTTTGTTACTTGTTGCAATGACAAGAACCAGATATATGAAGGCCAATGTACATATAGTAGTAGATAGAATGCAAATCTAGGCTTGGATATTGATTGAAAAATATCGAAAGACGTGGGAATCTAATGCCTAAATTAAAGCAACCGGCGGTAAAGCAGTCAATATAAAAATTTGAGAAAAACTGATTTGCTAGTAGCTAGCAGTGAATCTTTAAAAAGCATAACGTTTTAGGTTCAACTTTATTCCTTTTGTGTTGAATTTTTTTTTTTGTTTGTTTGTTCTTGCATGGCTAGCCAATTAGAGCTAATACGCCTGGAACTAAGTAATGAATTCTATCTTTTTAAAAATTCCTTGCAGAATAATGCCGCCGAATTTATTTGCTTATCTTTGAGGTTAAGCTGCCTGTTACTTGCTTGGATGTAGACTAGCATACACCGATGTGGCGATATGAGGATGATGGATGGAAAAGAAAACATGTTAAAATAAACGTTCACGTCATTCATTCGTCCACGTAGGCCTTGTTTGGCAATCAGCTGGTGGTTGATAAATGGTTGCTGCTAGCTTGTTGTAGGAGTATTAGTTAGTTTGATTAGATGGTGGCGTTGACGGTTTATAAAAGATGTTTGTTAAAATTAACTGGTTATCAGTGATTGGTAATATATATGTAAAATGACGAATGAAAACATGAATATAATTTGGGTAAAAATGGTTGAGGTGTAATTCTTGTCAATATTGGGATAAGAGGGTCATTTTGCAAATAGGAATTCAACAAGCAACGTTAAAGGCTCTCCTCCCTTAAAGTTTTTTCAAATTGGATTGTTTGGGTTCAAAAAGTCATCATCTAACATGACTAACAAGCTAGTTAAACAAGTTTTATTGGGTTTTCAAATTGTCAAATAGTCAAACAAGTTGAAAATGTAACAAATTGGCTAAAAAAGTTGGTATCCAAACAAGGCCGTAATCATAGATCGAACAATGTAACCTTTTATTATGCTGTAGCCTCCTTAATTCCTGGGACCAAGGAGAGACCCAGGAATAATACCCAATTACCCAAAAGGTGTCGTTGGTATTTCCCATATAATCATGTTTTCCACATTGGAATGTTAAAGTAAGGTGACATTTTAAGATATATCAAAAAAATCTTAGGGACGTTCCCCATTCAAAAATAGAGAGAGGGAAAAAGTCATGACAATCATATCCAATTGACGCACTCCATCATCCAAATTAATTTATCAAAGAAAGTTTAATTTTTGATGTTAGGTTGATTTTTCATTATTCAAGTTTGATTTCAATAACAGCGCCATATAATTTTATATATTTTTGAATAAATAAGGATTGTTTCAAAAGTCTGGTCAGTTGGCCATCTGCCAAGTGCTCATGGAAGAAAAATGGCCGGAGATAAATCAAACCATCTTATAAAGTGGGAGCATCCTCCCTTTTCTACAAGGAGCACGAGAGATTGATCTCAACTCTACTTAAAGAAAGGATGCCACAAGAACCATCTTAACTAAAACTCTTGGTTTATATATAGCGCCATACATTGTAGTAATTGCGTTGTCTAGCTATTTTGTTGCCTCGTCATTGGACATCGACCACTACAAGATATAAGCTTAATTGCATAAACCTAATAGAAGTGTAAGGACCCAACGTCCATTTTATTTACTTAGCCAGGGGCTCAAGGTACCACACATGACATATAAGATTACATACTAGCTAGAGCCTAGATGTTAAGCAACTATATTGAAAAATTTACCATATAAAACATCACATAACATATGCACAAAATTTAGACAAATATGGTTTCAATAACCACCCATAGTCGATGACATT
Organism: Mesembryanthemum crystallinum; assembly: GCA_030267885.1. Lineage (NCBI taxonomy): Eukaryota > Viridiplantae > Streptophyta > Magnoliopsida > Caryophyllales > Aizoaceae > Mesembryanthemum > Mesembryanthemum crystallinum. The sequence goes on along the minus strand of BSSO01002463.1, from coordinate 16,875 downwards.
GACATGGTCTTGCTAAGCTCGAGCATCTTGTGCTTCTGTCGAATGTAAAGCTCGGCCTCACAATTGACATCCCCATCACAACTTTCTTTGATATAATCGCCATTGTTGAAGTTTGGATGACGCTCCACCTTGTGGTGGCTAATTGATGGTTGCTCGTGGTGGTTCTTCTTGTTGTCGTTCTTCTTCCAAGGCGACATAACGTAGGAGAAGTAATTCTCCCTCTCATCAATCGAATGAGCATTGTCATTGTACCTGGGTTGCGGCCTCATTTTCACTCGCTTTTTTTCACTTGACGTATCAATCAACAACGTAACTTTTTTTTTTTTTTTTTTCTCTCGAATTTGCTTTCTCTTTTTACTTGTTGCAATGACAAGAACAAACTATGATGGCCAATATTTATAGTAGATAGAATGCATATCTAGAAACTAGGATTAATTGGAAAATGATAGACGAAGCAGCTAAGGAATCTGATGCCTAAAGAAAACATAGGTAAAGTAGTCAAATGTAAGACGAGAAAAACTACTACTACCATTTTGCTACTAGCAATGAATCTCTATAATTATAGGTTCAGCTTTATTCCTTTGTGTTGAATTTTTGGGTCTTGTTTGGCTAGCCAATCACTGAACTAACTAATAAAAAAAAAAAAAGGCTTTTTTTGAATTTCGTTACAGAATATGCCCGCCGAATTTATTTACTTATGTTAGTTAAATGGTTGATTAGTTGCCTAAAATGGGGCTTTACTTGAATGTGTAGGTACTGATATATGGTGATATTTTTGCTTGTTCAAAAAGAAACATCTTTGTTTGAAAAAATGCAGCCGCCCTTGGTCTTCTTGTCATGCTCTAGATCTCTCCTTATTACCTTGTGACATGACATACGATCCTTTTGCTAGTGATCCCGATCGAACAATCGTGTGATAATTGAATTTGAAAATCGAAATGTTTCTTAAGAGGTAATCTACACTTGACATGATATCGTTCTATGACCTGGAGACATATATATGGAAGGATATAGACCGAATTTCTTCTTAGGTGTAGTTAAAGGGTACCTTCTAACGTACGGTTTTAGATATTTCACGAATTTGTGGAATAAATTCATGTAGGTGCTCCCACGAGATTTGAACCTTTGATCCGGTGTACAAGTTATACATTGTTCACCAGCGAGCCAAAACACCTTTAGACACTCCGTATGTGATATTTTAAGTTTGGAAAAAAAAAAACTACGGTATAGAGAGAGTACGAAATTATGCATACGGCTCATTTGAAATTCACCCATTAAGTGTTTTTTTTTTCAATAATATAACTCATGCACAAACTCAACTCAATTTTAAACTTCAAATACCCTCCTTTGTAACCAAAAAAAAAAATTAAACTTCAAATTCATTGTCCCAACACAATTCACTATGAAATTCTAAATTTTACCTTTTATTTCTATGTTATCGTCCTTTCTTGTGTGTTTTGTTGTTGTTGTTGAGCTTTTCCTCCTATCTACAGTTTACAATTATAATTTGTAAAATTTCTCATTCTTATGTGTAAATCAAAATGAGGCTAAAAATATAAATTTTAAAATGAAAACTTTAATTTCAAGCCATTTTGAAGGAGGAGAGCATAAATAAAGAGGAGCAAAAGGGAGAGAATTCTAAAAGAGAAGTTTAAAAATCCTAAAAACTAGTCCAAGTGGTCTTATAGTTTTCGAAGTCTAATTTATTTTTCTGTTTTGCTTTCTTTTATGTGTCAATAAATCTATTTCAGTTGCGAACCAACACCATATATATTTTTAAATATTTTTTTTAGAAAGCTACACCATTTAATTGTGTAAAAAATAATTTATGCAAATAAATCTAATTCTTTTTCTAAATTAATCAATATATATTGGCTTTATATTATGAGATTTTGATTCCACCATCTCACATGATAACAAGAGTTATGTCTCCCAAACTATAGTTGATTTCATCTACACCTGTCAGACGTTAATCCAACTCGTCAATTCGATTTGTACCTAACTCAATTTTGTGGGTTCCGACACAATTTTTCAACCTAAAACTCTTCATAACCCAAAAAATATAACTAAAAGTAAATTTGACTCAAAAATAAAATCGAGACCAAACCCAATCCATATTCGAAATAACTCGATTTGAAACTGTTGGATCGACCAACCTAAGAGGTGTTGGCCCACTAGTAAACAAGCTTTNAAAAAAAAAAAAAAAAAAAAAAAAAAAAAAAAAAAAAACTGTTGGGTCGACCAATTTGACACGTGATAAATTGAAGATTTGTCGTCTATCAAACGGGTATCTTAATGGATGGGCTTTATTTAGCGTGGTTTGTCCGTGGGCTAAGATACATTATGGACTTCGGACTTTACGAAACGTGTTCGATTATAGTGAAAGGGGGCTAAAGTTGGATTAGGTTAGGCCATTGAAAATTATGTGGCCATTCGTCCATCGATCAAATTAACCCAAGTCATTTTCACTTTTGCCACCACTACTTTTTGAACAATGGACCGACCAATTATCCCATTGATTAGAAGCTTCTCACTTTTATTCAAAAAGATGAGGTTTAATCAAATTTATTACATCATAAAATTTGATTGATCTAATGGGTATTTTCACTGTAAAAAAAAAAAAAAAAAAAAAAAAAAAAAAAATAATCAGTCTATCACCTTGAAGTCCTCAAATGAGACCGTTTTAACGTCATACACGCTGAGTTGGATTCTTATCACGGCTCTCAATTAACCTCTATAAAAGTTTAGCATGGACATTTTTCCTTATAGCAAAACACTTCGCTTTTGGCTGAAATTAAACCTGGATTTTAACCCTTGTTGTCAAGATATATAGTTAGCAACTCCCAATTACTCCACGAAACCCATTCTCTCATCTTAGTTTTAATTCGGAAGTGTACTCTACAAATTCATCCATTTCTATGTCTTCTGTAAAAACTCTCTTTTAACACTTTCAAACTCGATCAACTCCAAAATTATTTGTATACAACTTTAATGGACAACATATTATGGGATGATGATGTAGTAGTTAACTTCTCCACACATTTTATCTAGGGAGGCATTCACTTCACCAGCCACATATTACACATTACATATACCTCACAATACAAACTGAACACAAAACTAAACTAAACCAAAACCGAACTAAACCTTCACCCTACCAAATAAGGTTGGTTACATTACTTAAAATCTAGATTTGGATGAGTTCATTGTTATCAAAAACCCTTCACCCATAGAGCATCCCATCCTTTGGGTACCTAGTCATGAAGTGGTTATCACTATTGTTATTGCTAGAACCACTTCCCCCTAACACTTTCCACTTCAGAGGACCACCACCACCACTATAAGTTCTCTCATATTGAATCACCTCAATTACCTTAACCAACCTCCCATCTCGCCCACCATGCAATCCCTTGATGAAGGGCTCCAATTCTTCATATCCATCATCGGCATGATCACCACCATAGTCCCACCCATTTTGGTTCACTACAACTTGTTGCCTTCCATTAAACATCTCGTGGTGGCCGCGTTCTTGGTGGCTTGGTGGGGGTTTCACTGATCCTAGAGGGGGTCGAAGTATGGTATTCGACCCCAGGGCATAGTGCTCATTCTTTTTGAGGGTGAGATTGTTATTCATGGGCACAGTCCTACACCAACCACGGGTTCCATCATCGTGATGGATGATCCTACGGCTGTCATTGAACCGCGTGGCATCATGGTGATTCAATGGTTGAGAATGAAAGGATGGTTTGTCAAGCATTTTATAGATGCTTGGTGATGAGACAAATTGATGTTCTTCATAAGAGGGATAATTCCAACCCCCATCCTCATGCACAACATAGCTCTCTTGTTTGAACCCATAGCTTCTTCTCATGGCAACCTAGCTAGCAAGCTAAGCAATTTGTGAGGTCAAGTTTAGTGTAAGCTATGTTGAGTTTTGATATGTTTACTATTTATAGACAGTTTTGGGTATTGAGTCTTCGTAACAAACTATAGTTACGAAGAATAGTAGATAAGGATGCATCTATTTTTGGAATTTTTTGGAAATGAAAATATCTTGGCAGGAATTTATCCAAAAGAAGAAGGAATTTAACCTTCAAGGGGTGGCAAGGTTGGTTAAAGTTGCATAAAGTAGCATAGCCTTGCCCAATTGAAAGATGCGGACATCAGCTATTAGCCTATTTTAGTTGGTAAAGTTCGATAAACCTCGATTTATTAAAACCTATCTACATAACTATTCTACTTCCTTTGTATCAAAATATTCTGGTAAAAGATTATTTAACGAACAAATTGGATCAAGACTTATATACAACCAGAAACAGAACAACTAAACTTGGTGGATAGTACTAAATCGAAACACTTGGATTCTCTACTCCTAAATATCATCATCAAACCTTAGTTTGATAAAATCAGAAACAGGAAATGTGCTTATCAGGAAGGAACAGAATATCACCACTATGTGGCATATGGGAATGGAATTAGAGACCCAACTCCAAGATCAAAAGTCTAATCTAGTCTCGTCAAGAAAAAGAAAAAGAATATTATTGAACACAACAGCTCGACACCGAAAGATTTCTCTCAATCACCCTTATTAGTGGTAGCCTAAGTTGCAATATTGATAGCAGAGATAAAGCCTAATATGTATCCGACATGTATATTTGTTTCTTGTTGTGTTGTGTCCGTGCGTAAGACATACGGCATAATACATTCTGTAATTGAATTTACATACTATCAACACCACACCTAATTAATTAGGTGTCTAAAGTTAGTAGTAAAAGGAGAAAGGGTTTTGCGCTGAGCCTAAGTAGATGATAGAATGACCTTTGCAACATTTCCTAAAATGTGTAGCTTATGGCTCATTGTATGTAATATGTTTGGTGTAATATTTTCATACATTACTAAAATGTGTCCTTAATATGTATAGAGCTTCAGATGCGATTAACATATTTACCAACTTAAGGCATATAATTAATATGTTGCCGTCCAAATAATATCTATATGATAATGATACAACAGCAGAGCATGGATCTTTAACCAGTCATAAGTCTACTGAAAAAGAATAGTCCCAAAAGAATCTTAAGAGTAATATCCACAAGAATTGGCTCTATCCTCATTTTCTTTAATTTGAAAGCATCAATACGACCTTGTTTTGGCATAGAGCATCTTACTTGGTCTCATAATCTTAGGGAGATAAAATTCTTACATTGTGAAGGATTCAACTTATCTAAAACTTCAATCTCGCGTGATGGAGACTCAACCAGTGACTTTTTTCGTGAATAATCACACGAATGATCATTGTACTTGAGGTATAGATATGATGCATAGGTTCATCCATACCTTAAGCTAAGTTTCAATATTTTGGAAACAGAGAGAGGTTATACCGTTAAATGATTCAAAATCAATACTTCTTAATCAAAATTTTGGATTGGTTTGTTCACAATTCATTTGCATCTGCAATTTATTTTCGCTTTTGCGTCAATTTGCAATATTATCATAAAAAGCAAATTTATCAACTTGCAGCATTGGTTGAGTAACTCTTAATTATATGGCTTTACTGATGAAACACACATCCACTTTGCTTGGTTGAAACATACAAAATCACATAAGCTAAGGAAGAAAGAGTGAGAAACTGAAGTATAATATTATTATGAGCACCAGATAAATTGGTTGGGTCAAAATAATCAAACAAAACCCAAACAGACAAAATCAAATTAATTAACACTTTTTACCCCCAAGATACTAATTTTAATTAGACATAAAGAACCCAGCCCATGTGTTAGGTTAACACTACATTCCAAAGAAACACAAATTATTCAATACAGTATAAGTAGTACAAATTATATACTACTGTACTACATAATTATCCTTGAATGCTGACAAGAATATATCTGCTTACAACAGTTGAATGGCTTTCTAATGAGTTCAAAAGATTTTCACTGAACTAAAATACAGGAGGCACTACAAAACCTTGAAGAGATTTACATTCAAACTTGAGACAATTTAGATTGCTTTGATCTTGTTTGTGACTCTTTCTATTGCTGTTTGTATCGTATTCAATCTCTTGTTTGTTGGCCTTGAGTATATGATGTGTATTCTCTCCTTCCTAGAATGTAAAGAGCGTCAAACTATGATAATTAACAATCGTAAAAAAGATGTTTGATAGATTTAGTTGTTAACATGTAAAACGACCGACAAGAATATGATAGATTTCAAATTGTTAATGACATATTGGCATTGCAACTCATTTGCGGGAAATGTTCTGCAACGTTTGTTTTCGGTTGCTTCAAGTTGAATACATCAACAGAAAACACTTTCCTTGTTAGTGTTTTTGTATTCAGTTCATTGATTTCAATAAACTAGATTAAATAATGGGTTATATATGACACACTTATGTTAACCAATTGACCAGGTCAATCAACTAATATGTGTAGAAATTATTCTCTAAAGGTAGTAGCCAAAAAGCTATTCACCATTTATCCCAATAGTATTTACCAGAATTAGAATGTCAAGTGGGTCTCGTAATAGCCAATTGACCATGTCAATAAGCTAAAATGGGTCAAAATCTCTCCAAAATGTAACTAAAAATAATGCAGTGGGTGAATCACTAGTCGTTTAAGCCCATTGACCATGTAAATCAAATAATCAATCAGTTAAAATGGGTCAAAAAGTTTCCAAAAGATAACCAAAAAGCAATTCACAAACAATGCTCGTAGCTATTTAGAAGGTCAAGTGGGTAATCACTCGTATTAGGCCAATTGACCATGTCAATCAGCTAAAATGGGCAATAAATTCTCCAAAAGATAGCCAAAAATTTATTCACCTTTAATGCCCATATCTAGATTAGATAAGGATATACTAGTAGATAGTATTGGGCCGGCCCATGTGTTATGTCATCGGGGGTAGGGTATTAGCAGGCACCTCATCCTCATGGGTGACCAGACACAACCAACCGTCCATCTTGTTGCGCTTCATGTCAGCCCGCATGCTCAATTCATATTTATAAAGTTTTTACTTTTGTTGTTATTTTTTTAGTAGTACCATAGCGTTTAAGAATATGTATTTATATAAAAATAAACAAAAAAACATCATACTGTTATTATTTTTATAGTGTTTTACATATACAATTTGAGGGAGTTAAAAGGCCTACCTTAACATATGTAAGTGACAATTATTTAAAGAGGGAGTGAGTATTTGAATTGTGGCATCACTCCTTATAAAGAAAGGGAGGACCTAAAACCTTGACACACTGAAAATGATAGGTTATTTAGATTATTTTATCCTATTTTTATTCAAATGAACAAAGCAACAAATAAATTAATATCATACAACTGGAAGAAGGGGATTAGCTGATGAGCAGACATGCCAGCCATGAAGCACATGACAATAGTAGGGACAAAAGTGCCTCAACATGGGAGGATTGACAAACCCACCTAATCATTGGCCCACTTGGAATTTCCTCATTCATTAACATTACTAATTAATTAATAATTAATTAATATTATTATTAATGACATTAGTTGAACCTTTCCAAACTACCAAAACTTTGGAAAAAGTAATACCAATTGCCTCAATTAGCAAAACTTTGTTTGTTCTTTGATGCGTGTATCACTGTATCTATTGAGGTGGACAGTTGAAAGTGGTTCACCCAAACGCTAAGCAATCACCACTTGCATATCTCCTACGCGGAAGTATCGCAGAAGTTTGGCGATGTTAAGATCGAATGCCAATGAGATCTTAGCCTAGTAGTCGAGATGGAAGCTTTGAGTACTCATAAATCACAAACGAAGACGAGAGGAAGCAACACGAAGTTGCATTCTCGAGGGTTGAAACAAATTGATTTTGGTTCCTATTCTTAAGCTTTGTTTATTTCAACTTAAGTAGAGTTGAACTTAGCTGAAGTGAACTGAAAGACATGAATAATACTCCAAACATATGACGTAATGTGAAAACAATGAAATGAGCAGAGCCTTAAAGATCGAATTGGTTCCGGTTAAGATTCCTCCATGTTCAAGCGCATATATCTCTGTCTTGCTCACTTCTAGCAAGGACTATCTAGGACCGAGTAAAGAGCTCAAGAGTAAGAGAGCTATATTAAGTATACAAATCCAAAAGCATTATTCCCCTTATCCCAGCATTCATACAGCTGTCTTATAAATAGACAGTTCTGAATTCTCATCCAACTCCCCTAGAATTGAACAACTATACCAGCAGAATCTGCAGTTTCAAGCTAAGATAACATCTAGCTAACAGGTGGATTGTTCTTTCTTTTTTTTCCATAGGTTTCTTTTTCTTATGTTTGACAAAACTATCATTGAGATGAATCAATCACACGCAGCAAAAAAGAAATCTCGACGAATTGAATTCAATGGGGAGAAATTAAGCCATAAAAGAATCCATCGAACAAATGTAGCAGTTAAAGAAAGACAGAGGTGAGAGAATATACGAATATATATTAGTCTAAGAAGAACAAAAAACTGTCCTATCGCTGGAAACCGGGACATTCTCAATCTAAAGAGTATGGGATTTAGTCATGCCATACCGGGCTCCTCAAGGCATGATCCATGGCGAGCTCCTCACTCAATGACTGGATATGTACCATCTCAAACAAAACCGAGCGCTCCAAGGATTTAGATAGATATGTACAAAAACTCCCAAGAACTTCAATTGACCAATGTGTGATCTTTCCAAACATCACTCAGCAAAAGCATTTTCGGTCAAATGTGTGTATAACAGCAGCCACAATATCACCACCATACTCAATCTAAAGAAACCAATGGACTCAGAAATGTCATTCACTTTCTCTCATGCAGTTCCCGGGCAAGAGAAATTTGAACTTGTCGGCATTTTCCAGAAGGAACGAGGGCAGATGAACTGCGGAGTACGAATGAGGAACCGGGCCCAGCTTCCCGATTATATCCTTAAACGTGTATTCCTCGGGTAGCATATCGAATAAGTCAGCCCCTTTGCAGATTACTCTTTGAATTCTTTTAGGGTTCAAGAAGTGAGCGAATCTCACTCTGTCAGTGTGGCTATAAGCTTTCATCTTGAATATGAACTCACTGATGCGACGGAAGCAGAAGCTACAATGCCACCCAGCCTCAGCCAGGAGATCATCAGTTTGCCTGTAATGGGCATACCTCGTTTTCCCCGTTTGATATTTGTGGATAGAAGCTCTCCAACTATTGTTGTCCACAAAAAACTCAAACGAGTACAAATAGTTCTTAAGCTGAAGATGGAGGACGTCAGGGATATCGTCACACCACCTCAAAAGATTGATTGTGTGCCTGCTTGGTATCTCATCAACATCTGACATTATCAATAGGTCATCATCTGATATACCCGCTATCCTTAGGAGCTGATCCAGTGCAACACGCTGATATGCTTCTTCGACAAACGGATTCTCCCCTTTCCTGAATCGCCCTCCTATAGTCCCATAAGTCAAACGAGGCTCAACAAACTTGAATTTGTCTCTCTGGGCAGCAAAGACGAGAGGCTTTGGAAGACCGCTGAATGTAGAGTTGGACTCCAGAAGGACAAACTGCGTTATGTAGGGATATAACTCTTGCCATCTTACACTAAGTATGTCCACCTCATTGCTGAACAGAACAGCATCAAAAACACGCCTTGGGTACTCCCGAACTCCCCAACCATGAAGTTTGCAGAGATTTTCCATCGTCACATTTTCGTTGTAGTAGTGGGGAATCACATGGAACGGCTTGGGTGGATTTTCCCATAAAGGTCGGAGAAAGTAAGAAATCTTCTGGCCATGTAAATAGATACCAAAGGTGCACACAGGTACAATAAAAAATAGGAACAGGTAGGTCTTGAAGTCCAACCCCCTCAGAACACAGCAAAGTCTGGAAACGCTCGATCTGCTTGACTGCTACAGAAAAGAAAACCGTATACATAAGGATTGGTGAACATCAATATATCAACAAAACTCAAATCCTAACAATTTAAATTAAACATAAGCTTATAACATCTTGTAGTGCTAAGAAACTTCATCAAGACTTTTCCTGCTATTATTAAAGGTGTTCTTCATCAAAAGTTACCATTACATCCATATTGTTTAAGGGCTCATATGCAGATTCCAATATCTCCAGAAAAGACCCAAATTAGCAGGACAACCCTGGATAAGTTCAACATTGTTTCTATGCTCCAAATGAACAATCCTAATTCACACATATGAAGAGAAAATATTTAAATCCCAATCAAACCCATTTGAATGTAAATTCCTTCCCAGTAGATCCAACTAACAATCTATGTTAAGCATATCATAGTATCATCAATTTTGAACAATTGGTTGCACTACCAGCAAAAAAACCAAGGCTGGAAATATCAAATTTGTACCAATAACCAAAAATTAATCAGAAATCAGACCCATTTGATCAAATCAATCAAAAATCAAGCCCATTCAATCAAACAAACATCAAGAGCTGTAATGGGTATGAAGATGGTAATGTGAGGAAGATCTAGATCAGAACAATAACCCTAAAATTTGCAAGCAATAAAAGAGAAAAAAAGGGTACCTGGCAACAACAATCCTTGCAGAGATTATCAGTTTTCTTCGAGCAATAATGGCCACCTTGTTCGGCCATTAGCAGCATTTTCTCCGCTAAATCCTTCGTATTACCCACCTTAGACATTACTCAAACCCACAAAAAAACTCAAGCTTTCTAATCAATCTCAACCCTAAAAATCACCCAAAATACCAATAAAGCTCGCCCCTTTTTCGTGATATTTCTGGAGATTCAGATTTCCACAGCAAAGAAGAGTTGGAACCCAGATAAGGAAAAATCTGAAACTCAAAAGGGTAAGGGTTCGCAAGCGATTTGATTTCCAGAAAAAATGGAAATTTTTATCCCCAGAAAAATAAAAACCCCCCTCAAAAGCTCGAAATGGGGAAAATAGTGGCTAAATTTGAGGAACTATATATTGGGTCCAAAATCCAAAAGAGTAAAATTTAGGAGAGAGAATAATAAAAAGTGCTTGTTCTTCAATGGGTCTGATAATTGGGGGGCAGTTGTAAAGACTTTTTTCAGGCTTTTTAGGGAGAAGAGAGCCGTTTCTTTGGTTTTTAATGTCCTCTGTTTTTTTCCCTATTTCCTTTATATAATGATGGTTTTGATTTTGATTTTAAGGGACGTTACATTTTTTGTGACGAAATTGCCCATGTTTATGGGTTGATTTAATGAAAAATTGAAGGGTATTTTGGTCATTTCGTGCAATGGGTGGATTAATTAACAGGTGTAACGGACGCGTTTGGTGTTAGCATTGATTGACTGGCTCAAACGGCAAACAAAACGTTAAAAAAAAGTTAACGGAAACCTTTGACGGTGGGTTTTTGCCCGTTTAGTTACTTGATTAAGGAATAAGAGGACCCTTTTGGGGTGGAATTGGGTTGGGTTCTTTTTCCAAGTCATTTCCTTGTCAAATCTCCCCATTGGCCCCCAACAAATTTTCCTCTTGCAATAAGCCAATGATTTAGGTAATTTGAGATTTGTACATCTAAAATTTGACTTTGATTTGTAGTTGTTGTGTTGGCACAATTTATAATGCTTACTTGTAAGATTTTCTAAGAATATAAGTTGGGCATATCTATAGATGTAGGATGCAGTTATATTATCAAGATAAACAATAAGGTTACTTCTGAATGAATATGCTTTGCTGATGAAATAAATGATTAAGATAACATCAATACAAAATCCATTTGTCTTCTACATCTCTCGTGGAAACATGGTGACGAGACTAATTAAAGTTATTAACAATTTCATGGTAATAACTGTCAAAAAAAAAATATTTCACAATAATGAAAAACAACTAACACGATGATGATTACATTGTACATGTGGTGTTATATTTGCATTTACGTGGGGCACTTCAATCATAAAATTCTACAATGAGTGTGAACTAAGTAAAGAGAAATTTTATATGTACTTTTTATGTACAACGTATATGAAAAAAGTGAACAGATTGTCTATAGAATGACATAATTATTCCCAATTAGAAATACTCTTGTAAAATTCATACATTGTCCCAAAATTATAATTTAAAAAAAAAAAAAAACTAGTTTCTAATTGTTGATTTCAAATGAGGTACTCCAGTATGTAAGAAATTGTGTTCTCCTTTTCTAAATCAAATCTCACATATGTTCGTTTAGTTTTCATTGCACAATTCTTACTTTTTTCCTTGAAATTATGAACTTCTTCTACTTTGGGATATGTGTTTATACATGTTAGAACTTAGAAGGCACATAGATTAATCACATATCAAATTGAGAAGGATAACCTATAAGTAATATGTGAATACTTTTCGTGGAAGGATATATACATATCAAATTGAGAAGGATATACATAATTTGTTGACTTTGTCGTAGGAGAAGGATATACATAGTGAATTGATAACGGTGGTACATATCAAAGGTAATAAAACACATGAATAACATTAGTAAAACATGCTATCAGTTGTTTGTTGACTTTGTCATGGGTTATTACTTCGTCCGTAATATACTACTAGTTGCTAGGTACTACTCATATCAATTGTTGTCCGAAAATTATTTTTGAGGATAATATCAACGGCACATTTTGCAAATGGCAACCATGAATATATAATGTCGACATTCCCTATAATTAGGAATGCATAAATAAACATTAAAAAAAGGAAAAATTCCACTTTGGTTATCCGAGGTATGGCATAATCATTTTTTGATGACCTCAATTTTGCATATTCCCACTTTGGTTACCAATAATTTGAAAATTAGTTTCACTTTGGTGATTTCCGTTAGCTCTGTCAAGTTGAATGTTAGTTTGCTAAGCAAAACGACATCGTTGCAATAATGGGATGGGCCTTTAGGTTATTTGGCATTATACCCATTCCCTATGAGCTGTCTGAATTGGTATTCAGAACCCTTATTAGTACTGTTTTCTTCTCTATTAGGGTTTTTTTATTTGTTTTTTAAGTGGAAAATGTTTTTGAATGCTGTTTTGTGTGTGGTAATAGATACTGTGTTGTTATTATATGATGCATGTGTGGTAAACTAACAGTCAACTTGACGGAACTAACGGAAATCACCAACGTGAAACTAATTTTCAAATTATTGGTAAACAAGATGGGAATATGCAAAATTAGGGTCACCAAAAAATAATTATGCCATACCATAGGTAACCAAAGTGGAATTTTTCCTAAAAAAAATAAAGGGACTTAATAGTATTAAGATATTTTGGAAGATGAAAATAAAGGCATATGCTAATGCAAGTAGGTGTAGTGGTAGCTAAGAAATCGAGCACAGCGTGGGCGTGGTCCCTTTTGCCGGGTCTTAGTCCACAAAAGACTTCCCAAGTCCAGTCAACGGAGTGAGCACTTGCAAAGTTACAATGCAATTGCATTGCTTGCCCAAGTCAATTTTGGCTAGGTCAAATGTACCTTGTACTTTTCTAAAATAAAGGAATTATATATATTATGAGATCTTTTTTCATGATTCAATTCATGAAGAAAGAGGATGAAAAAAAAAATATTCCTAGAATATGATTGATATTATATTAAAATATTTTGAATTTTGTTAACAATAATGATTTCGATCTTGATTATTACTCATATAGTAATAGTATGTACCCAGCAAATGATTTTGATTTCGATCTTGATTATTAATCATATAGTAATAACATGATCACTTGCTTATTTGTCACCTTTATATATGTGAAATCTTAACATGATTTTGATTCACATGAAGGAGTAAGGACTGTTTACTAACCACTTTTATGGCTAATCCAAAATGAAATGAACTGAATTGAGTTGAATGAATAGTAATTTGTGAGAGAAAAAGTGCATGGCTTGAATAGAACGACTTGAACATAACGACTTAAAATGGCCGGGATTTGATTAAGGTAAAATGGACACACCCTAACATTTGTCGTCCTGAAAACACAAGGAGAAACAACTTCATACCTAGCTAGGGGAGGGCAATGCAATTAACTAGAACACGGCCACCTATGTTATTATGTTAATCAAAAATCTTAACAACCCCAAGGTTTGATTAATAATTCATCATGCCATGTGATGTGACAATATACAAATCTCCCAATTGCGCAATCATAGGATAACTTATCATTAAGTATCGTTTAATCCCTTTCATAATCATCCTTAATTAAAAGAAAATTAAGAAGGGGGAGGGGAGTGGGGAGAAAGTAATGTTCAAGTCACTAATTAAGGAAAACAACAAACCAAGCAAATTAAACAAGGCACAACCTTAATCAAAAAAGACTTTTGGACATAAAAACAACAAACACAAACTGGACAAGCTAAAGATAATCAATTTGGATAACCGCCCTTTATTTTCAATTTTTCATGCTAGCTTATCATTGATTACTATACGGCTATACCATGATTATCTCCATCAAGACTTCAAACATTATTCTCGACCACGTTCCTCCTCTTTGTTCATATTCTATAAATTAAAAGAAATCACCTAACTCAACTGGTAAAGTTTATACTCGTTTTGTAATATTATTATCAGAAACTTTATTTCCAAAAATATGTCAAATTAGTTTTTCTGGTTCCCTTTGTATCAAAAAACTAAAAAGAGGTTTTTTTTAAAACGTTATAGCCAGCTACAAGCTAAACTAACATTACAATAACTATATTTAAAAACTCGTCAGATTTCAATGACAATATTTTTTTAAAAAAATAAAATCATATGACCTTAAGAGATAAGGGACGTGCACTAAAATATCTTAATATGTTTTGTTTTCTTTTTTGATAAGAGTTTAGGCTTTAGACATGTTCATACAAATGGATATTGGATCCGAAACTTGTTTACTATGATTCTTATACTTCAATGGTTAAAAGAACCGTCATATTCATTTCATCAGTATTATATTTTTAATTCGATATAGTTAAACAGCTTACTTTGTCTTTCATATAACTACCTAGTTTAAATTAGTTAAAATTGAACAGAGCTTACAACTATGAAATGTTACCTTTGATTATCCTAAGCTTATGCGTGTGTGGCTATATATATATATATGCGCCTTCAAACATGTAACTTGATAAAGAAATAGTATAATATATGCTATGTTTATTTATAACTTCGAAATCACTTTGACATGCCTAAAAAAGGCTTTATATACGATTCCCATTGTTCATATATTATAGTAGTAAAATACTCCTATGTTCTCGATCATAAAAGCAAGATTAGAGCAGCTTTTTGAGTAGGTGTCAATTACTCAAACAAAAGGCATGAAACATGCGAAAAGGTAAAAGCAACTAAAGAACCAAATTCGTTTAAACGGGAACTCAAGAACTTTGTTACACTCACTAATCATCATTAAATGCAATTTTCTTAACGACGAAAGATAAAAAATACTTAAAATACTGTACTTTATAATTCTACTGGCCATTGAGCTTTCTTTCTTCCTTTCTTTCTTTTTTTATTTTTATTTTTTTTTTCTTTTTAACAGTTTTCCATTTACAAGATTTGAAATCTCAACCTTATTTAAGAGATGAGAATATCGAATCACACACACCAATCACTCCTTATTGATATCAGTACTGAGGTTTTTAAATATATAGCAACATTTGATTAAAAAATGAGTAACAAGGAATCTGTTTCAAGAAGAATGGGCATATTCTTCCTCGTTTAGACAATTATATAGCTGCCCAATCTCATAGTAACGATTTTAATAAATTAAACAAGCTAAGAATATAGGATATGTTTCCATGAATTTAGGCAAGTTCAAGGTTGTCATGATTATGATATTGAATTAATCAACAATTTAGCTACATGCATATGACATTGGGGTATTATATACTATAATTTTTTTTTTTTGAGGTATATAAATATTGGGTCCAATCATTCCTATAATTAGTTTGAAAGTTCAAGATTGTAATAAACGACCAATTTCAGGGAATTTCAAAGTTGTCATGAGTCATGACTAACATGCACAAATTGATTGCTTACTCTTACCATTTTTCGTTGTAGATTAATATTGGTTTCAATATGTATGTGTTGACATTTTTTTTTTCCCAATGCAAGGGTGTGGCCAATGATATATGAAGCAAATTTCATGCTTAGTATCGTGGTTTTCTCAAATGCCACAAATATAAATGCGATCTGTATCTTCAATTTACTCTTTTAAATTTGAAGGGCAACCAAGTATCAAAACTCACGACAATTGGAAGTAACCATTCCTTAATAGGTTGATCGTTTTATATTTAGCATCCTGTATTCCGCTCATTTCAGTTTTACAATTTACTTTTACCTCACATATTATTATTCATTCAAATCGCAAGAAATCCAGTTCAATTCAAATTAACAAATTACATTGAAATAATCCCAATATTATGCACTTACCATGGGCCATGGCCAACTCTTTCAACAAAATATGCAAACAAACAAACAAGGTCCATTATGGTAAGTTATGGAGTAATGTTTTCCAACATATTTGGCCCACAATCAACACAATAACCCCTATTGGGCTTTTTGGGCCCTTAAATAAAGGCCCATAGATAATAAAGAGGAGTTGGGTAAAAATTCAAATCATAATATTAATGATGTAGGCCCATCTCAATGGAAGCTCATTTAGTAAGCCCACGTGGTGTTGGATTTGTCATTATAGGGCACGACAGGGTCGAGGTCACGTGCCTTTCAGTTTGAGGTGGGGGCCCAATTACTATGTGCTTGTGGAGCACACGTGTGATGTGGATACAACAACCACTAGCGTTGGCAAGTGTTGGGTCAGTGGTCACTTCTCTGTTACCTTACCAACTAGCCACTTGGCCTTTTCTTTGGGCCTTTTTTGATGCATACAAACACAACAGGCCTAAATAGTGCTATTGGGTTAGGTTTAATTACTCCCTCCGTTTCAATTTAATGTTAATGGT